>JABCKO010015948.1:10192-23430 GCA_018855915.1 Tephrocybe sp. NHM501043
CGGTCGAGTTCTTGATCGTGGTCTGATCATCGTTGTCGAACATCCATGCCATTGTAGCTGCTCTTTGGAGTCTATGCCGTTCTTCCCTCTTCATTCTTTGCAGCTGGTATGCCCGTTGCTTCCTCATAGTTGTAGCTGGTGAGCCTAGCCTGTTATATTGGGCTATATCAATTTCAAATCGTAAAGGCCGACCCCGAGAGTAACGATGGACCGGAGGTGTTGAAGGTCATCCTAGGTTGATCTCATGTGAGGAAGAGATATCTTGAGTCTTGACGATGTCGAGTTGGTGTCGAAGTTGGAGATGTTGAGGTATTCAATTGGAGATGTTCGATTATATGTATGTAGTCGATTGACTGCACTTAGTGGAATCACGATTGTCAGTTTTTGCACACGCCTCTCAACAAGCTCGGCACGCCCGGCACCCCCAGTATTTGGTCAACTTCGGCTATTACACTTGACACAAGAATCCGGGTTTCCAATAATGGCCTCGAGAAACCCTGGGTTTCTCCGAGAAACAGGGTTTCCAAATAATTTTAAGCATCAACTTACATTGATACTTGCAGCTAATTTGGTAATATTAAGCAAGGTTTACTCCTTCAAAGTAGGGTGGTTGTTATGTACCACAAGCCCGCCAAAATTGACTTCCAATCTGCTTGTAATTCTTTGTGGAGCTTGTGGAGCAAACTTGGAGTTATGGGCGCGAACCCGAACAAGGACGAGTAGGATGATGTGTAGAAGGACTTGATCGAAACGTGGCAACATCAATTTCAAACCCGCTTGTCACCATAGGAATTTTGTATTTTCCGAGCGTTTTGATTAGCATGAGCTCGTTTCAAGCAATTTAGATATCCACAGTGGTAATGAGGAAAAGGCTCGTTCTCAAGTCTTTGTTAAACCCTTAGCATCGAGCATCATCGGCACCAAGTTGCATCTCGGCGATCTCAGGATCTCCGACGTCTCCTAGCGGTCTCATCATGCGACAGCAAGGTGGGTGCACATCTTTCATAACGCCGCATTCGATTAACTTCATCGCTCATGATCGCATCACCAACACCGACGGGGACCGTCTCTCGGATAGATGAATACATATATATATCCCCATGTCGCCCTTAAAGCTATTCGTTCTTGAAATGACGTGAAGTCTCTGTGCTCTTTCCAAGCGCTTTCTTCATTTTTATTACGGCGCAAGGCACTTCCATATTATAATCGATTCGAGCTCCTTCATTTTACGCGCCCGTCCTCTGGCCCCTAAGATGAATCCCGTACGAATCTTGGAAGACATTGAAGATACTATTGTGCAATGTCCAGTCTGACGTTACAAAGTTCTCTTGCGCACCGACCAAGACAATAGTGAACGCTGCAGCGACGCTAGCTATGGCCTAAACATGGTGTTGATGCGATACACCGAACAGCTCAGGTGTGGCGCAAGTTGCCAACTCAACTATATTTGGTGACCCGGACACGGATTGAATATGTGTCACGATCTTCCTGAGCTCACACATATAACCCCGATTTACTTGATGGTGAGCAGCAACTAGTATGTGCGCGCCGCGAGATCCCTGTTTCAGCTGAATTGTTAGGACTCGGTCGGACTTAATTTGGAACCGAAAAGGAACACTATTTCATGCAGTCCCTACGAAACTAAAGCCACTTTTCATCACTACATCGCGGAGCCAGACGCGACACACAACATCCACTGCACCCCATCTCAAGTTAGGAAACCAATACATATATAATTCAAAATCGAGAAAGATCAAAAACCGGGTTCAGCCCAGCTCTCACAAGCATTGAGAATAGTAAGCTGTTTGCGTGTTAATAGCATCAAGGTTGTTGAGATGAATGTAGACGTACAGTTGGAAACTTGGCAAGTGTATGGGGAGGCGCAGACGGTGGGGCCAGTCCAGCCTATGCCACCGCATTGGCCCCAATGTTCAGCAGTGCCAGATCCGGAAGTCGGGGTGCTGCCTCCGGCTGTAGTTGTGGTTGGGTTCGGAGTCGAGGTTCCTCCCTCAGAAACGGTGAGTGAGGAAGACCCGCTGCTCTGGTAACCTTCCGAAGCGACAATCTGGTAATTGTGCGTGCCCAGATTCAAACCGACCCCCTTCCATGCGTTGAAGTGGTTAGCGACGTTGACCGTTCCACCGATGCGCTTCGACTGGCGGACAGACCAATACTGGTCAAAAGTCGCAGTTCCGTCGATGGATGGCTGGTTCACGCGAGTGGTCTTGTAAATATCGTATGTGCCCCCATCGGACGTGACCGAGCCGAGGCGCGAAGCGCCACTGCTAGGGTTGTAGGTGCCGTACCATTCAACGATGTAGTATTCAATGAGTGGGCTTCTAGTCCATCCGTAGACGGAGAGATAGCCGTTGCCGCTTGTGCTGTAGCTTCCGCTGTATGAAATTGTCCTGTGACCAGAAGGAATCAGCCGACTGCAATCAATGTATCATATAACGGCTTACCGGGCGCTTCCTGGGTTCCAGCCAATTCCACCAACGACGTTTTGGGTGGCCGATGTCCAGGTCAAGCTATATTGACCACTGTTCACAGTCATAGAAGCACCGCTACTCTGCATCCACAGCGAGAAGAAGTACCCACCGGCAGTGCCGGTGGTACTCGAAGTGTATGTCGCGCGGCGGGATAGCTCGTGTTCGGTGGTGGCGTTTCCAGCAGGAATAGCCACAGCAGCTATAGCAGCAGAGCAGAAGGCGAGGATTGAGGTGAAGGAGACCATGATGATCAAAATTCAAGTAAGAGTCCTGAGTTACTGACTGGTTGAACTGACCGACGTCCTCTTGCTTTTATATTTACGTCCCGGGAAAAATACGGTGTGACGCGTGAATTCTAGCGTTGGAGGGCTGTGAAATTGACTCTCATTTGTGCTACACGGAAGTTCATTCTAGACGCGTGACATATCTGCGGAAAATCGTCAGAAGCTTCTTATGTTTAGAATTTTCCCGTTATCAAAAAGTCGACGCCACTATGCGTACTTTCAATGATGGGTAGTGCGAGGTCATCTCTAAAGTAAGCACAAGCTTCATCTGTAAAAAGAGGGCTAGAATCTCGAATTGCTATCAAGCTGAGGATACCACTGGAGTACTCTTTCAGCCGCATTTAGCGTCTGCGTGATATAGATTGTGTTGAACTCGAAGACACGCCCAATATTTACTCACTGAAGCATCTGATTAAATCTAGGCGTGCTAAGACCGTTAAATTGAGTGTATAAGATGAGGTCCCGTGGTCCAGCTCATGTCTTGGCTCCGGTGAGTCAATTGGTCTGAATACCATTTCGCATCATGCCTGTTGTTAGCGGGTATACTACGGGCTGTGTTCGGTCGCCAAGAGGGAGACCTGTGCTTCGTCAGACCGCTCAAGACCGGTCTTGGCTATTTCGGTTGAACTCACCACTTAGGCTGAAAGGGCTACATACGCACATGTCAAGGAATATAGTTTGATGGGGTATAAGGTGGAGGGGAATCTGCTGGGCCTGCATCTTCCGCCCTCCGAAGTAAAATTGTTGGTAGTGCTTGCCCTTGAAACCTCGATCGTTCTGTTCGCATTGTTTCGTTCTCCCGTCGTAAATTCTCCATCTCTATGCGCAGTCGTCGAGCTTCAGAATCATCTCTGTGTGGACCAATCCACGCAAAGAATGCAGGCCTGTTGATTTGGTCCAACAATGAAGGAAACGAATCTGAAAAGACATATCATGAGCTGCATTTCCAACGAAACTAGGATACGATCGGCGAGATATGGGTCCAAGACTATAATTCAGGTAGGGGGTCACGTCTAAGTAGGAAGTATCGGCTGCTCAAGTACAGATGATGATGAAACTTACCCCGTCGCTCTGTGTTATCATTTCTATCGCTTCTCCACCGAGCGAATGCACCGAAAATTCGACGTCGTAAGCACCAGAAGACCAGGGATAGGACGACACCAGTAATAATCAGGCCCTCAATGAGCTTGGAGTTGCTTTGCTTCGTAGAAGCATTGTTGGTGGGAGATGGGGGAGATAGTGTCGTCGATGTGATACCTTCAAACAGGATATAATCTAACCAATAGGCCTAGGTATCATGAGCATCTTGGGAATTAAGGGTGGTGATTCACCGACCTGGTTCCCAGAAATTTCGTTAATCGTGACGGTAAGGTTGTGGTTTCCTGGAACGACGTCTTTTGAAAAGAATTTTTGGTGTAGTAGCCATGAGGCGGCTTGCCCAGTTTGATTCGTGTCGATCGAATATTTGTAACTGGAAGGAGGTTCGTCGTCTACAGCGTAGCTTGAAGAATGCTTCCCAGGATTTTGATTCAGGAGGCCGTAGACGGAAATTGACGCACCTATCAGCCAATTGAGTATAAGCGGGATAATTCAGTTGTGAGTAAACTGGCCAGTAAATGAGAGGGTAAAACTGTCTCCAGATGTATTCGTACTGTGTCCGGTATCATTGAAGGCAATGCCAGATGAAAAGACATTCCCAGCGTCTGAGGTCCATTGTCCTTTATAGTTAATAGCTGTGTCTGTATCATCAAGGACCAACATCTTTCCATTCAGGGAATCGTATGAGAGAGGCGTGACAACGATATAATCGAGGATCGGTTGCCCTGCCGTCGGAAATATTTGAATATTATGATAACCAGACACAATGTTCTTGACACCCCACAGGCGCACACCAGTCTACCAAGATTTCAGATATGGAACGAGTAATTGGGGGAGAATTAACCCGCCTTTCCTGGGATTTCACGAGTGAAATTGACTTCTGCCGGTCGCGAGGTAACACCATCCATTGTATAGTTGAACTGGAAGTCATTTGTAGGCTGTCCAAAGAAGGAGATCTCAGAACCTGCGAAGTTAAAATTTCATGTCATCAACTAATCATACTAGAATCAAAGGCGGGGAGAAAAATATATGTACCGAGGAAGGAGAAGGTCATCGATGGGGGAACATCCAAAGTTGAATTGACGTCAGTTCGGTTGCAGACCCTATACGTTTCCAAGAATGTCGAAGGATTTGTGCCGGTCAGCCATTGCGTTCCAACGTAAGTAATATCAGAACTAGCACTATCAACGACAATCGAAGCCGTCATATGTGGTGAAGTTGATGGAAAAAACAGCTGAGTTGGCAATAGCACTGAAATATATGTTGAACGCTATGGCACCACTGACACTGCCTGTCTGTCTGTATGTTTAAACATGGCCACTGAATGTGCCTTGATGAAGTACATAACCCCTTAGATCTCTGTCACCCAACCCTGTACAGCTTTATCTGTGGCCACATGTATCAATAGTCCTGTCAAAGCGGAAGTCGCACAGCCGATGACAGGCAGCTGTGAAAGGTACATTGATCGCTGAAGTAGTAGTGGTTATCCAAGCTTGTATCAAGAAGAGAAAGAATTCGGAATCTCTGTTCGTCTAGGAGGGGAGGGGAGGGGGAGGTTCGGCGGATAATTACTCAGCACAGCGAAGAACTTAGGTTGGATGAGATCCTATTATAGGTTGGGGAGGGGATGAAGGCATTTGCGGGTTGTGCTAGCTCACAAGGGATGCGACAAGGTGCAGTTAGAGCTTCCCGCGTAAAACGGGGTGAATGTAGCGCTGGAATCCTTCTATGTCTACACCGTCAGTTTTTCGGCAAGCCTGGTTGAGAGGTAACTGTCGTGTCCAAGACATCATAGTCTCGTAGACATTACCATCCTTTTGACCAAGGGCCGAGGCGAGGCTAGCGTCCGAAAAGCCCCAGGCATCCGTCAATCCAATGGCTTCTGGGAGTAACTCGGAAAGGGTATGGTGAACGTGGGTCCTGATATCTCTGAGTTGTACTGGCGTGATGTAGGAATCCTCGAAGAATCCAAGCGCGCCAATCGCGAAAGGGCTTTCAATGGTTGATAAAGCAAAGAGGGTGCAAAGGTGGTCCGCGACCTTCCGTACGGCCACGTCGGTAATACGAACCACATGTTCAACGAAGGATTGAAGCACGAAGTATTCCACATGTGCCCTAGCTGCAATGATGAGAGACATCATGTGCATGTTCCATGCTGCGTCGGAGGATAGTCCGTCGCAGGCGATTGATTCGTCGATCAGTCTCTGGCACTCGAATGCTAGGCGTACAGCGCGATGACGGAAAATCGATAATTGGGTATCTGGTTGAAGGAAATCATTGCCTTGCGCAGTGCACTGCTGATGAAGTGTAGGAGTACGAAGATAGTCCATTGCTGAGTCGACAGGCCGTCCAGCGGAGATCGCTACGACACATTTAACGATATAACGAGCGGCCTGTTGGTACATAACGTAGTTCTCGCCCTCCAAAGTTGCCATTGCCGTGATGTCAGATACAAGGTCAGGCAACCCAGATAATACTGAATATCCATGCCCTCCACAACATTTCCGAGCATCCTCGGCGCCATCCGCAGCAGTCTGAGTTGCCCATGCCTTGAGCGATGCTGTGGTTATATGACCATATGCAAGTGTGCTGTGGTCTCCTCGAGACTGACGTACCGCCAAGTCCTGATAGATGGATTCGCACGACTTCGAGGCGAAGATGATTGCAAACGCTTTAGCCATACTAGTCAGAAGCCGGTAGTGCTGTGACTTGTACGACATGATTGGCAATTCGCTGGAGATTTGAGGGCTAAAATGGAGGTTTCCCTGTTCGCGAACTACGGAGTAACGGATAGCGATGGTAACGGCCTCTGCAAGCTGGAAGGCCATAGTATGAACGATGACGTTACGCGAATAGATCATGGTGCTGTAGGAAATTTTGTCGTTCACAGAGACTACTTTCACGTACGTGCCGTCCCTTGCGACGGACGCGTTACCCATCATCATATGTTGTCTAGGAATTCGGACGTGGTTGAATACAGCATATCCATTGTCAGTGCTGTTCAGTCCCATGGTAGAACCGATATCGCCGAGCTCAATACCGGGCAACGGGCGAAAGTCGCCCAAGGAACGTAGTTGGACCATAAAGGGATGGACACCGTAATCCTGGCCACCTGTGAGTAGACGTGCCATAACGATGGCGTGGGTCGTAGAATACCCGAACCCTCCTGGCCAATATTTCGTCGATGTGATTGTGGGTGAGTGAATGATGAATTCGTCGGTTTTGCGATCAAAGGTGGCAGTTGTCTCCAGTCCTCGAAGGAAGGTGCCATGTCCAAGCTCTGTCTGACAGTATGCACCAATGATCTTGCCAGACTCTGCCAGTGGCAACCAATACGCTAGTTGCTCGGACGATGCCTGCAGCTTCAAAGTCGGGACGAACATGAGTGGATGGAGCCCGAAGGGCGAGGCATTGATGAGGGTGTAGTGATGGGTAACGCGGTCGAAGTACCCATGTCGCTGCTCAAGCTCGTCGTTATGCAGGGCTTGGCCCATACGAAGGCCGTTGTGAAAGAGAGCTTTGCGATCTAAGCCTTGATGGACCTTTGGCAGCTTCGTTTGGTCTAACTCCCCGAGCCTCTGCTCGATACGAGTGCGTGCAGCCTCCCGGCTCTTGAAATCCTCCTCCCTAACGAGCAAGAGCAAACAGGCATCATCAGTCGTAGGCTAAAACGATTCAAAAGATAATTACCCGTTATAGATGATGTAGGTCAAATCAAGAGGTTTGAATGATGCCCTCGACCTAGCGGCCTGCATCAGCCGTTGCTGGCGTGTCAAGAGTGGCATCATAGGCTGTGGTGGCAAGATCATCATGCAGAGGACAACTTGTGGAGAGGGAGATTCAGACTATGCAGAGGGCTGCCCCTCTTATAAATAAGCGCGAAGATCCAAATGTACGGAAACGAGTGGAATCTCTCCACCTGATCATAAGCTGCGGAATCATAGGCGTTGAGCATGTGTGAATCGTTAATTTTCTTCCTGGGGATTGGGAGCGAGACCTACGCTGACGGCTCTATTGGGGCAAGTCAAACACGCCACAAAGTATAGCCCGACAGCCTGCGAAATAGCGTAGATTTGTTGTTGCCGAATTGTAGTTGATAGTTCAGGAGTCTGTTCTTTGAGGATAAGGTAACATCCGCGACTGATCGAGCCAGCGTCCTTGCCAGTGCTGCTACAGTACGTCTCTTCGCCTCAACCTTTGGCTTCCAAGAGCCAATGTTACCGAAACGCGCCAGTGATACGGCGTGCATGCTTCGTCCCATCGGATCAAGGAGATGTTAAAATCAGGCCTCAACATCTTGACAGGAAAAGTGTTGATGGGCAATATATTTCTGCAGGGATTGCCACTCGATTGAATCGGCAGCTGTGACTCTTGCGAGAAGCCGCCGGATTTTAGAATTGAGCGAGCATGAAATACACAAACAGATACATTGATCAACTGAGAGGCAGATGAGAGCCGGTGGCACCGGGTTTAGATTCGACGCCGTACTTTACGGAGGTTATTGAACCTCTTGCCTCAAGACAGCAATCATGAATCCGTGATAACTGGTCCGCCGTGTCAGCTTCCACCCGATCCTTTCATAGAACCTGAGAGCAGTCTGGTTGTAGTCGCTCGTCGTGAGTTCGAGTGCGCAAAGATTGTGGTCCCGTGCATGAGAGACAAGGGTGGCCATGAGCTTCGCGGCAATGCCTTTACCTTGATGGCCAGGGGCCACAAATAGCCGGCGTACGTCGCCAACGACTGGGTCGATCCGAAGGCTTTTATCTAGTATGTAGACCCGTGAACAAATTGAAAGCAAAAAAGGCAAAGCAAAAAAGGCACTAAACGCACTCAGACCAACGCCACCAACGATTTCCTCTTCAATCTCAGCAACCCAGAAACCACTTGGGCCAGATGGGACACAGAATCCATTTTCTGTGACATGCAAGTGGTATGACTTGATGATATCTCCCACCTCCCCTGCTAATCCGTCTTCCAAGAACAAGCGGAATAAGCGCTTGACCTGGCGCCGTTTGTACCACAAGTAGAGGGACACTAGAGCACAGGCAGATCCGATCGCTACCTGCGCCCAGTGCAGTACTTTCGGAGAGAGCCAGCTGGGTAGTAGACCCCTGCTCAGAACTGTAGGCGATGCTAACATGTGCAAGAACGCGATTGAGCCAATCGAAGGATAAATGGCGCGTGCACTATTATATATTGCCATTCCTTTCTGATACGGGGAACCCCCTGAAAGGCATTGAAACTTTAAAGCTGTGCAACGGCCAAAATGGAAGCACATACTTCCAGTCATTGTCGCCTCGATAAAAATCCGCCGAATGTGCGCCAAATCGTTCTGATGGCAGTGCCGTACGATTACACCCTCAGGAGACTGTTTTGTGTCACTTGTTGGGATGCTCATGGTCGATCAAGTCCAAAAGTTCTGAATACTGTCTACAAAGCGTTATCAAGGTATCTGCACCGTTGTGATCGCACGACCGCTCTACAAGATTACTTTTGATTGCCATACAAGGAGCGAGGCAGTTCATATGCGGCTCACCTTGAGATATGCAAGCCCAAAAAGATTCACAAGTTCCGACGTCGATGATTGATCACAACCTCATAGGTTATTTTTCGGAATTTTGAGACGGCTGGAGTATGCCATAAGCCTTTTGACTGAGGCGCACCCACTCATTCGATCTCGAAAGTCAGGCACTGGTCAATCGGCCTATGACTGCTCTGTTGTGATCACGTGATAGTCACGTCACAATACGTTCGCGTTCTGATCACACCATCATACACTCTTGACTGTTCTTGACTTCAACTTCTTTTTAACGACGTCCCTATTATCTTGCTTCTATCGTTTCTATTGGAAAAACCGTACAGCAACTTATCACTGGGTTAAACCCGTCTATGGCTGGAGCCTTTAGTGGCCATCTTATCGATTCTTTCTATGCACAGCAAGCAAGGTTTTCTGGACACTTTGGATCTCGAAATCAGCAAATTCTAAGCAGTGGCGCTATTTCGTTCAACCCAAACATGCACGGAACACCAGCGGTCGGAAATCAGTCGATGGGCGACTATTCGTTCTCATTTGGCTCCGCACAGCCCTCACTCTTCAACCCAGAGCTCTCGGAGGCCACCACCCTCAAGATTGCTGCGCTTCAGGCGAAACTGAACCAAAAGCTAGGACCAGAGTACATATCACAACGTCCCGGTCCAGGAGGTGGCCCGAAGCTCACATATGCAGAAGGCTGGAAGATCATCAATCTGGCGAACGAAGTTTTCGGATTCAATGGTTGGAATTCGCAAGTCGTCAGCCTTACGACGGACTTCATAGACTTTAATGAGGAGTCCAGAAGATACAGCGTCGGCGTCACCGCAATTATTCGTGTTACGCTGCGGGATGGGGTATTCCACGAAGATATTGGATATGGCATGCTGGAGAATTCGAAAGGAAAAGGTGCAGCTCTCGATAAAGTGAGTGGAGCTGTTTTCCTTGATATTTTAAATCTTACACCGTCTCACAGTGTAAGAAAGAGGCTGTCACGGATGGCTTAAAGCGTGCCCTACGCAATTTTGGAAATCTGCTCGGAAACTGCCTGTACGACAAAACGTATACACAGGAGGTGGTGAAAATCAAAGTTCCGCCAGTAAGTACTCCACTCCTATCCCAGCCATTTAAAATCCTAATTTCTTTTTAATAGCCGAAATTTGATAAGAGTGAACTACATCGTCGCCCGGAATTCGAAGCAACGAAGCCCAGCATCGCGTCGACATCTACGCATACCCTCACGACATCATCTAGACTTGCTAATATATCCATGAACTTGCCGACCAACACCGAAGATGTCAAGCCCAACATCACTGCAACATCTACGTCGGCGTCTTCGTCCAGATTGGCTCAAATCACTACGAGCCTTCCTAAGAATAACAACAATGCATCCACGCGTCCAAGCGCAGGGCCACATCAACAGACTAAAGTCTTGCCCTCTATACCTTCACACGTCCGCATGGAAGTCAACACCGCCTCTGGTTCTTCTCATAATGCGATTTCATTACCGGTCGCGGAAAAAAACTCATTTGCATCGGGAGGAGAAATAGAGCGTCCCATGACCAATCAAAGCAATAACCGCCCGCCACAGCCCGAGCCAGTTTGCCACGCAGCCGACGCAAACTCCACAAACGGTGCCAAAATTCCTATCTCTGTACATGCTGGAGCGCCAGTAAATACTTCTCGATCCATGGCTCTCCCACAACGTTCGAATGAACCAATCGAGGCCGAAGATGGCGATGAGTCTTTCCACTTCGGTTCTGAGGACGATGCTTTCTTGGCACTTGTCGACCTTGGAGACGGCGATCTAGGCCAACCTGTCCTGCCCGAGACGGATCTTGGGAGACCTTTGTTTAATCCTGAGGAAGAAGATAATAGTGTGCTCTTTGGTGAAGACATTCAGGCTCAGTCATCCCACCCTCGACAACAGCAATCTCATGCACACGGTCAACATAATGCGCCTCCAGTAGGGATGCTGTCGAGGCTGCTGCCTCAAAATCAGCTTCAGCAGCGACCTTCAGACCAGAACCAGACAGGTTCTAATCACCCACAACACCAATTGCGCATCGCGAACAACCAATTCAATCCTTCAACTTCAACGAAGCCACCATCGCATATCTTGAACGAGGCTTCTAGGACGAATCAGAACGCCGCTTCATGCCGAAGCCATCAGAACCAGAATCAGCCACCAGGAGCTAATACATCGATGAGGAGGCCTTCGACGCCCTCAGTGGGAGGCTTTCACTTCCCACCTGGTGTTGTATGCCCCCAATTTGCCGTTGTCATTCTGTCAGCTGATTGAAATCGACAATCCTTCCAGGAGCCAAGAGCGTCATCTGGGCAAGGTTCAACGTCCGGAATAGGCACGAAGAGATCTTTAGAATCCATGTTTGTCTCATACTCTTCTGAACTTGTGCATCAGCTGAGCTGTTGGCCAAATAAGGTCCTCATCCACGACTTCGCGACTGGCTATGGGCGAAAGCTCTGTCCAAAGACAGAGACAGGGGCAAGTGAAGCGAGAGATTCTTGGTAGACTCGACTTAGGAGAAGGCGGCGATCTGAAAAGAGCACGGCGGTGAAGAGATGCCGGGATTTGAATACTCTGCTTTTTGAAGATTGTATGTATCATTATGGATTTTGCTTTCGTCGTTTGCATGCACTGTATATTATAGGTCACATTTGCACTATATGAAATTTGCTTCGCCGCAGCTGGAGATATGTTAAAGAAATTGCCAGCAAGTCTGTGGGAGCTGTGATTGCACTTGAATCTTACAATCATATCCACGTTTTTTTTTTGTTGGCTTGTGCATCATTTCCCCAGGTATAAAAGCTGGATGTCCTCGCCCCAAAATTCTCTACCCTGGGTCTACTGACTTAGACAAGTGTAAAAGCTGTCCTTGCTGATAGTTTAACCACTAAGTCAAAGGCTTCATTGGAGTCCAACATTAAAAATTGCAACACAGTAGGGATGAAACAGTACTCTAGCAATAGCCACCTTGTCATACCAGCTGGTCCACACTCTGCATTACCTGACATCAGCTGTATCATAGAGGATGAGGCCAAGCGTAAGCAAGCAGGGAAATATAGAGTAATTTAGTCTCTGAGTACCTCCTTGAACACGGGACTGCCTCTGTTCAATTCCCCTCGCAGGAGCTTGAGCTCAACTACCCAACAACAAAAGGCAAGGTCTACAGCGAGGAGCAGGACTGCCACCTCCCATTCTGACTATTCCACTACAGGATGCAGGCAGACAATGTCACATATACAAGTGTATAAAGAAGGATATCATGGGAGCTCCCTGTCTCTGCTTTGATTGGTTCTTCAAGAGCTGCAGAGAAGGTATAATACATACGTTGTTGAGTATGATTATGAAGGAGACGTGTCAAGGGAAAGGTGTCTCTTGATATTCTTGTCACCTGCCCCCATATTTCATATTTCAGAAATGGGACATTGAGAGCAGGTAAGAAAGAGTCGGAGCCATCAAAGTTGTCTACTGCATTGGCGGTAAAGTAGACTCCTAGAAAGAAAAAGACATGATTGTATTAGATTTAGTGATTGTTTCTTTATTCTTCTTTTATTGGAATCCACAGTTCACTTTAGGGCTTAGGGCTGAATGACAAATTTGAAGGTTGGGATTTGGTCAAAACTTGTGCTCGCCTGGATTTTTAATCGATATCTTCACTGCCTGTGGCTGCCGTCGTCGACAATTTCATTGTTTCACAATAAGTTTGTAGCCGTGTGTTGGGTTCAGGACGGCGGACTGTAGGGAAAGACCGGCTGTGTGTTTGCTCTCGTGATCTTAATTGCAGCGTATTGTACAATCAAAACTTAGCCAAC
>JABCKO010015949.1:9406-21284 GCA_018855915.1 Tephrocybe sp. NHM501043
TTTGACCAGGCCAAAAGCCTCCAGTAAGCACAAGGAAAATAGGCGCTCGTGGTAACATGCGACTGTAAAAGATATCTCCGGATAATCACAATGAGTTGGAACTCATGATCAGCTCGAAATGAACGCGGAATGTGGGCGCCCATTGTAAGCACCCGCAGGGAGCGCCCACTAAAGGAAGAGAGAGGAGGGCGGAACGAGTGACAGAACGGGTACAAAACGTCTATTGATGAATAGAAAGAGAGAATGAGTACATGTTCTGTCTAAAAGATGTCTTTATACAAGTGCGGCGTGATTATGTAAGTGTGATGCTTACACCCATAGAGGATCCTAGGAATATTTGATAATCGGGGAAAGTGGGGATCAGAGAAGCCAAGAGGCCTAGAGACGAATTTACGATGGAAATCGCAGAAATGTTGTGCATGATACAATCAAATATGCCGCGCGTCCTTCGATGATCCTGAGCTTATGGATATCAGTTGAAGTTGTAGTGGTAGCATGCATCACAATTTTAAATGGGCGCAAAACACGTTTCACGGTCACAAGTCATTCGAAGAAGCATAGTACCACATTGCATTCCCCGAGCCATGCGGCTGTGTAACCGACGAGGGATCTTACAAACCTGGCAAATTTCAAAATATAGAATGACAGACAATGGGCTAGTTTGGGGAGTCGAGTTCAATCAACACAAGCAACCCATGGTTTTGCCGTATTGAGCACCTCGTGAAGATAGAGTCACGAGGACAGCATTAGTTTCGGCTCCTAGGAGGGCTTGACCTCCAAAATCGATAGTTTCCGAGTTTCTGCTCGGCACAACAAAAAAAAGCGGAAAGTAGACGCGTTCGGTTAGAAATAGTCACCCAGACCAAGTATCCCAACTTTCATATCCTGAGCCAATCACTACCGTCTGAACGCCATAGTATTGCAAGGCGGAAGGGAAGGATAAAGCTTGGCAAGCGGAAATGACACATCAGGCCGCCTGCCCTAAACTCCGTGCCCCATCGCCGATCACAATGACTAGGGCACTCTACACACCCTGTTCATCGCCAAGCACGACGAGCTCAACTCTTTCTCCATAGCCAGCCGGCCTGTAAGGCGTCGTCATGTCGGATTCCTTTGCTGATCTCTGGAAATCGTCGGCACCCATTAAACCAACGCCATCTCCTCAGAAACTCGGATCAGCTCCTGGGAATGCTGTCCCCAAACGACCTCAGCACGATGTATTCTCTATGCTCTCATCGGCGGGCTCGTCAAACCCTAGCTCACGGTCAATGTCCCCTGCCTTCAGTGGTGTATCATCTCAAAGAACCACACCCAATCCTGCCACGAAGCCGGTATCAAATGGTGGTGATGCGTTCAGCAACCTTCTGAGCGGCTCCCTTGCTGCAGGTACTAGTGGAAACTCAAGACAGACCATGGCCGAGAAGGCCGCTGAGGCTGAACGGCAGAAGCTGGAAAGCCTGCGGCGGCACCAGCAGTCTGTGAAGCCGACGACTTCTAGCGCATGGGAGGGGTTGGACAGTCTCGCGAAACCCAGTGCACAATCCGCACCAGCCTTGGCAGCGAAGCCCGGTAATGCTCTGCTAGATGATGACTGGGGCTTCAATGCCTTCGCTTCACAGCCTGTCAGTCGAGGTGCGCCAACGAAAACCGCTTCATCGCCTGTGCCCGCAGTCAGTTCAGAAGACACCGATGAGGACTGGTTAGGTGACTTTGGACACCAACCAATATCTCAATCGCAACCTCAAGCATTCGATTCTTCGCGTCAGGATTTTAGAGACGATTTACCTCCACCACTACCAGCGCGGAGACGAGCAGATTCACTTGAGGACTTTGACTTCGGGAATCGCGAGGATGCGTTACTGGGTGATGATTCAAATGACGAGGACGATATTCTCGGTGCATTGAGCAAGCCCGTGGATGCTATACCCAAGCGTCGAACCCCTCCAGTGTGTTGTATATCCATCCACAGTTAAGCAGACTAATAATTGCTTTCACAGGCTACGATACACGATACACCTCCTACCATGCAGCCCAATTCTCGAACAAATGGAAGGGCCGGATCACCGTCATCTAGACCTGTTTCACCGCCTCCGCACATTCTAGGCCAAATCGTAGAAATGGGTTTCTCAGTGCAGCAAGCCCGTATTGCCCTCGCTGCCACTGACACTGGGCTCGATGTTGAAGCTGCCCTGGAAACATTACTCTCCAATGGTGCGGCGTCCAATGACCCCACTCCAATCAGACCCGATTCCCCAGATTTCCAACCTGCACTGCGAAGCGCTGCTCGTCTGATGTCCCACAATCGGCAACAGCAAACGCCCTCTCCAGGAGGCTCTCAACAAGATCGGGAACGCGATATTCGTGAACAGGCGGACAAACTTTTAGCACAGGCGAGCGAGATTGGGCTCAGCGTCTTCAGTAAGGCGAGCTCATTCTGGAAAGAGGGCAAGGAACGCGTGCAGAAAGCCTACGTTGAACGTGCGGCACCGGTTGTTGGGTCATCGACATCTAATGGGAGGCCAAAATGGATGACTGACCATGCCCATGAAGGTGAAAGCGAGGATCCGTGGAAGGATGGCTTACGGGAACCGGGTGGAGGTTTCTCTGACGGGGTTGAGCAAAAGCCTGAGAAGTCAAGACCGCAACAACAAAGACAGGAGAAGGTGCCAGAGCCTAAGCCTACACTATCGGACCTCTTTTCCAATGATGCCGAGCCAGCTGCATATGTTTCACCCTTTCGACGACGTACACCTGCCGCTGCACCCGCTGCTGCACCCGCCGCTTCTCCATCTGCCTCTACTGCTCGTGCGACCCCACCGCCTCCGCGGGCCGCCATCCGCGCTCCTTCGCCCATACATCAACGCCCAAACCTGGTCTCAGCCCCTTCGGCAGCACTCGCCATTGCCAATAGGCACAAAGAAGCAGGGTCTGCCAAATTCAAACTCGGACAGTATGCAGAGGCCGAGGCGGCGTACAGCTCGGGCATTGGTGCCCTTCCTTTTGGGCACCTGTTACTCGTACCATTGCACAACAACCGCGCTTTGGCGAGACTGCGCACTGGAGACCATGCTGGGGCAATCACTGATGCCGGGGTCGTGGTGGAGCTTGTCGGGCCTGGGTACCATCCCCTACGAGAGGTGAAGGTGGAGAAGGTAGAAGAAGGCGCAGGCGTGGACCTCGGTGACGCGTTGGTCAAGGCGCTGAAGAGACGAGCGGAGGCATGGGAAGGCCGGGAGAAGTGGGAAGAGGCCGTGAAGGACTGGGGTGTGCTTGCTGGACTGGATTGGGCGGGACAGAAGGCGAGAGGTGAAGCAGCGAGAGCGGCGGGGCGTTGTAGAAAGATGATCAACCAGAATAAGGAGGCGGAGAATGGAGAAGTGGCTCCTAAGCCTGCCGTCGCACCCAAACCCAAACCACCTGTCAAGCCCGCTTCGCTCTCACGCCCGGCTCCTTCTTCACAGGCTTTAGAAAACTTGCGGACGGCCAGCAATGTAGCAGAGGCTGAGGACTTGTTGCGACACCAGCTCAAGGATTCAGTAGACGCGAAGCTGTTAGCGTGGAAAGGTGGGAAAGAGACGAATATCCGGGCGCTGCTAGGGAGCCTCGATCTCGTGCTTTGGCCAGAGCTTGGTTTGCCGAAGGTCGGGATGGCAGAACTTGTCACACCCTCTCAGGTGAAGATCAAGTATACAAGAACGATTGCTAAATTGCACCCAGACAAGGTTGGTTGCCGTGTGGATGTTTAAACATGTTTTATTCACGCTGACTATTCCTTTGTAAAGCTCAATTCGGGGAACACGTCGGTGGAACAGAGGATGCTCGCAAATGGTGTTTTCGGAGCACTAAACGAGGCGTGGAATGCTTTCAAAAATTAGAGTCGGGCACTAACTACCTACTGTCTTGTTCACGTGCTCCCAACAACTTTTCAACTCAACCGGCAACATACAGGTGTCTAGCTAGCTTGTTAGTGCAAAAGAACCTTTTGAGATGTCATCTTATGTCAAAATTTGAATTGCAGGACAAATTGAAAACCACTCCCTTGCCTCATGTTTTTTTCTCCTCAGTATACGTTAGATCGAAAATTGTGGGTAGTCACGTCAACTTGGGTTGCCCAGGTATTTCTCCAATTCAAATTTTTTAAGAGAAATCAAGCTCTTATAAGAAGAGAACGCTGCCAAGGAATGAAGTGCTTCGTTTGCGTTACAGATTGTTGGGAAGGATATGGCGTGACGTCTACGGTTTGGTTAGAGCGGTATGTTTCTCCTTTTAATATAGGATTTGTGTCTGAGCATCTCCTGGTTGAGTTGTGTTCGTCGTTTTCTATGCTTTCTATTTTTTCTATGATGTGGGTATATTCGCGTGAGTGTGTCAAGTGTGCATATGATCTGGATGGAGTGTCGGTGGTGTCAGTGCTGCTGTTGTTGCCCTTTTTTCGTACTTCCTCCTCGTGGTTGGCTCCTGGGTGCGGTCTCGCGACGTCGCCTGCGTCGGTGTATTTCGCTGCCGTGCGCTTTCACCGTCCTCCACCTTCGGGTCCTTTAATGTGGGCTCGCACGAAGCTCGTGCTTACTCCGTATTTCCGTTATCTTCTGCTCCCTACCCCTTTCCGCTACCTTCCCTTTCTCCCCTCCCCTCCCCTCTCCGATTGGGTCCTTCCTCTCCTACTCGTCCCAGTCTGTGTCCAGGTCCCAAGCGCCGCGGGCTCAGGTCTGTTGGCTTCGTCGTATTCCTCTGCTCTGCCTATCCATTCGTCCTCTGCACCTCTCCTCTCCAAGTGTTCCCACTATATATTTGCGTTCTCGTCTTTTTCTTCTAGTTGATCCATGGTTCCCTGGTTTCAGAGCACCAGTTGTGCATCATTCCCTCCTCGCTATAGGGACGTCTCCAATACTCATGACCTAGGTAACCTTATGATGGGTTATCGCCGACCCCGACTTCGAAACATTGAAGCATGCCGAAATAGAGGATCTTACATCACACGAAGATTTCGATGGTAGCAGGATATACATGTCACATGAATTAGGACTAGGCCCCCTTTCTCTGACCCATCCTCAGTAACTTCGGCTCGGCCGTGTGGTGGCCCGAGAACCACACATAGATACAGTAGACAAATGCCAGTCGCCAGAGATCACCCTTGGAGCCCCCTGGAGGTATGAAATTGATTTTGGAACGTCGGTTACTTGGTACGCAATCCCATTCAAGCTGTGTAGAAATCCGCGTCTTTTAACCAGCCGGCGATGACTTGCCAACAACCCCTTACATCTAGAATCTTTGTGAAAACAGAAGCTTGTTAATGGAACATAAAACGCAATGTGTATCGCTTATGTGCCCACTTAGCTGACATCATCGCGTTCACGTTTTTAGAAGAACTTCAAGTTAGAGATGCATCTTGAAATACAGCCATCATATTTACTTATTAGAGGACGACTATGCGGGTTGTTTTTCCAGACGGAGGAGCCAGCACTTGCGTCGCTGCGAGCAATACAGGGCCCAAGATTCTTCAGCACCTGTGCAAATCGTTTTCCTTTTTCTCGGTTACGTTTCTCGACAAGTAGCCAACTAGGCAGCCAAAAATTTGACACAATGTCACTTCAAAGGAATCATACGTCATTACAAGTATACTACATGCCATCAAGTAATGCTGCATGAGTCTATGCAAATTTTAACGGTGAATATTATAAATTACCTGACCAAAGAAACGACCACAGCTTGAATCGACTGCTCGGCAGCCCAGTTCCTTTGGTCATTCCCCAAATGCAAAATAGTGCCACGAATGCCGTTGGTTCAAGGTTCAGCGCCCTATTCCGTTGTTCGGCGTCCGAAGATCCCCGTCATCGGCTATGCCATCATGCCCCTCGGCCCTTGTCGGCTCTATGGAACATCCAAGATATCTGTACGCTGGTCGGCAGCAAAGCCTGATTTCGATCGCGTGCACTTGGATAAATCTTCACGCTCGCTACACATACCCATTCGGGGTAAGTGGGATGAAGATTGCGATCGATGCCATGTCACAAATCATCTGGTGCAGCATGTTGCGAAAGCGTGTCACTGTCTAGACCAGTCTTATGCACCTACTCCGAACCCCACGAAAACGCACATGTCGAGTGGAACAACAGCATCCGCAAAACCAATGCGGCCTACAAAGATCACATGAATGACGTGACAATGGCGCCAACTCCATCGCGCGAGAGTTCTAGACTGAGCAATCAATCACCCCAGCTAAAGGATATAGCGCCTGCTTCATGTAACTTGAATGTATCAGGGGATGCCTTTTGCGGGAGGTCAGATAGTGATCTGTCAAAAGCAAGAAAAGCCAACTCACATTAGATAGCTGCGGCAACTTGGATTGTGTGGGAGTGCTCTCCGATGCTCCTGAGTCCATGACTGCGTCAGGTGGATTACGCCGCATTGTCCGCCCTCGCCGGTCAACAGCACCCACAAGTCGTACATTTAGGATTGGCGTGGGCGGTTCTCGTTCGATGGACTTGGAGCGCGTGCTCGACCGTTCCGGAGAAACTGAAGTCGTAAATCGTGGATAGGGGTCTGGAGGATATGGCTGTTGCCGGTGATTTGTCCTCGCGTTGCCATATCCATAGTCATCATTAGAATCAAAGTAGTCCAGGTAATCAGAGGCATTTCTAGAGAGCGAGTGATTGACTTCTGGAGGTAAAGTCTGGTTGTGTAGGTTGAACGGTATCTGAGACCCAACGTTCACCATTTTCCTGATGGTCGAAACCTAAGTGGCACACACAATAAAAATTATTGACACGTACCGTTCTTTGGCTCTAACTATAGTGTCAAGCTTTTGTTGAATCTTGTGATGGTTCATTAGTGCTGGGTCAGAACTACAGAACACAAGCGAGAAAAATCAGTGAGGACCACTATGATATGACTAAAAAAACCGACATACTACATGGATGGCTCTAAATTATCAGGAATGAGCCGCGAATTTTCGTCAAGGTTATCATAAATTTCGTTCTTCTTATGGTGGCCACAGCAAAGGAGGTTTAGGAGAAATTCGTATGCCATGGTTGAGGTCGAAATGCAAGTCAAACAGTGATGCAGGATAACATTGAAGGCCGTGGGAATTCAATCGGTCATATCGGCTCTCTGGAGAACATGTGGAAATGTGTAACACAAACAAGATCATTCTGGTTCCCTGTTCTCATAGCAGTTCTTGTCTTCAGTCGTCCGCCGACCACATGAAGTGAAAATTGACTAGATCGGGGTATTCGAGGTAATTTGCAATTTGCAGGTGCAGAAACCAAGACGAATATTAAAATAAAAGCAGAATCATGCCTCATACAACTCCCTCCTCACAACTGGGACATGGGTATTATATAGTGTGTACAGTATCGTATGGAGTAACACTACTTTATTACAATAGACTTGCACTGAACGGTCTCGACCGGGGTGGAAGCCCCGTCCCAGGCCAGGTTAGTGGATGTCAATATTGCCCCCCTGGATCTACTCAAGTACATGACCCATGTGCGTGCCGGATAACGATGAAGGTGGTCCTTTATTCATCTAGCTGTCTCGTATGCACCCACCTGGGAGCAAGAAGCGGAATCTTTCTGCGTTGTCGATCAGAAATCGCGGTAAGCCAACTGCAGAAGTCAATCTGGATTGAGGACGGCGGTTAATAACATGACAACGCACGGACTGATTGGATTGTACTCACGGCTCGAGGCTCAGCTGGGACCAAAGGTTTTTATACTGGCACAATGATCAGAACAAGTTCGGAGGAAAATCGAGGTAGAAACGACGTACGCTGTAAGCTTCTGGTAGCATTCCGAAAATATCTTTACCCCGACATATAGTTGCTTGTATTCTCCGCGGGTCAAGCAGCTTCATATTTCCACCAATGCGATCTGCATGTGAAAATCCTTGCATTTTGGCCGTGTATTCCGGAATGGTCCTGAAACAATAACTGCAGTGCCACCCAGAATCCGCCAGAATCTGGTCGGGGCCTTTGATATGTGTGTAAATAACATCGGGGCCCCACTGGTACACACTGGAGCGCCAACTGGCCATGTCTAATTGCCATTCGAAGCTTAATGACGGGATTGCGTCAGCGAATAGAAAGACAAAAGGGTAGTAACATGCCTGTAGAGAAAGTTCCGGAGCTGTAAGTGGATTGCCTCCCCGTAATTGCAGGCTTTGAGTAGCTCTATCGTATGTCTGGATGGTATCTCGTCTACGTCGGACATGATGACAAGTATGGGGCTTCCTGGAGGAAACATGTATATATGCTCCTGAAGCAATGAAGTCATGTTATCACGCGTCGAAGACTCTACCATCCAAGCAGTCTGTCCTGGTTGGAGGGGATGGCCTGGCAGGCTGGATGTCTTTAGCCGACCAATGATACGTATGAGTCGAAGCGCTTACAAACGATACACTATCTTGTGCTCGAATTTCGAGAATCTCTCTCTATTCTTGGCAAAGTATGTCTCCTTTTCAATCCCTGTGAAGGTCGCGTTGGATTCAACAATAAAGAATTTGTCGACGACCGAATCCAGCTCGTGCATCCGTATTTCTAACAAGTCCACTTCGCTGCTCATGAGTACAGCGTCCATGATTTTGATGTCAGCCTGGGCTTCGCGTTGTTTCCATCCGTGAAGCTGGCATGCGTGCTGGTCCATCTTCATACCCTCAGCATAGTAGTGGGGTATCATGTGCTTTGGGCCATCAGCAACATCCCAGAGAGGTCGTGTAGCGTATGACAGAATATTTTTGATCTGATACTGGTACGAGAATGTGAAATGAAGTAAGCCAAGGATAGCCAAGACGGCAGGAATGACGACAATCCTATGGGGTCGACGCAGAGAGATCATCGAGAGAGGTAGTACCAAGCGGCCTGTTCCAGTTATTACACAAGAGATCTTTCCCACCTCGAGTCTTAGCTGCCCTTGCTTTGAGAGCTTTATAAGACTTGGGGGTTGTGGTGCAGCTAATTGATGTGTATGAAACCCTGGTTTGACCACTGCACAGCCGAGCCAAGACTGATTTCGGACATGTTCACTTTTCCTACCTCTGTGTTTGTCACGTGATTCTGAATAAGGATATAGCGCAACACAGGCCGCCTATGCAGCCCCAGAGATAAATTATGACGCAGCGAAAACGCAAGCTAGATACATGGGACAGAATAGTAGTATATGCAAGAGAGAAAGTAATACGTTCAGGGAGTGGTGGGAGGGATCGCGAAAAGATAATACAAGCTTCGTGAAAGATAAGAAAAACAAGTATCTGACCAACAAATGAGCACCATACCGAAGATTTTTAAGCTCTACGGCGATTATAATATTCACAGCAGATGAGAGCTTAAAATCTGAGTATGAGATTTGTGTCAGAGTTAAGTACGGATGAAAGGCCGTACAGAGAACACTTACGGTGCAGAGTATTGTGCAGGAAAGTGAGTATATATGTGGAAATGCCTTAATACTCTGCACTGATGTGTTAACGGGAGCTTGGAGCAAGCAAGCAAGCATAGAGGAGCTCACCGATGTCGCGACCAAAAGAAGGTGAGACACATGTTCGGATGAGCGAGACTTTCGATCGTACGGTTCCGAGCGCAACCTCCGCCATATAACAATGGCATTATGATGGAATCAACGATCTGCAGTCGATGATAAAGCACAGAGGGCTATCATTGCAGCACACAGGACTGCATACGCGTACAACCCACGATGGTCGCGAGAACGCGTCTGGAAAAAAGGGGCACGTGATTCGGACAGAGGCCTCCGAAAAAGCTCCTTACCCTTGGAATCCGCATTTACCGTCGATCCCTCTCCATCATCATCAGCTTCCATCTGACTTCTCAGCAAACTACATACATACTTCTTTGGAAATGTATCCGACAATGGACTCCTTAAGTACATCAGATGGAATAACTTGCAAGGACAATCTATGTGCGTCCCTGATGAGCTTGGATCAAACTGACGAAAAACATCGACCTGCACTCCCACAACGACCAAAATGATTTAGACAAGTTCCCTCCTCATGGCCGTATTTCTGACCTTCTCTGTTGATCGCTGAGATGCCCTTCTTGCATTTTTTAGAACAGCTGAAAACTCTCCTGACAGCGGACCTGAGATGAGTACTTACGTCATTGGACAAGGAAAATAAAATCGACCTCTAAAGACGGTGTTTCGCTTGTATATATGGTGCTTCTCCTCCAATCTTCTTTTGAATGGGTTTTTGATGGTCTGATATTCAGTGTATCGGATAATGGTTAAGCTTGTTGGTAAGTGTACCGAGACGACCCATACGGAGCAACGTTCGGACTTCGCGCTCCACAGCCACCCACTGCCGCTACCACGCCATTTCTTCCTTTCTCACTCCCGCAGGCACCTACGCTCTTTCGTTTGCTTTCTCAACCATCATCTCTCTTTGATAATGACTTTTGGACTTCCCAGCGTTAGCGAGATCATCCAGGGTCAAATATACCTCGGAAAGTGAGCATGTATTTACAACCCTTATTAATTCTACCTGACCCCAAGTAACTTTCCAGTCTATCAGCCGCCCAATCATCTGAAACTGTGAAAAGGCTCGGAATAACGCATATCGTATCTGTGTGCCCAGAATACCCATCCACTGGCCCCAATCACTTAACGATAGCTGTTGACGACTCAGAGTACGACAATATCCTGATACATCTATCTGACGCCTGCCAATTCATCGAGGCTGCACTCAAGACTGATGGGAAAGTCCTTGTGCATTGCGTCATGGGGATATCACGGAGTACGACAGTCGTAGCCGCCTATCGTGAGTTATTTTAGACCGATGATGCATCTCGTTACCCTTGCAATCTGCCTCGTGATCATAGTCATGAAGACGAGGAATATGAATCGGTCTGCGGCGGTCAAGCTTATCAAACAGTGTAAAAGCCTTATCTAGTACACTACGGTTAGACGTTGACGCATCAACAGGGCGACCAGAGGTACATCCCAACTATGGATTCATCAAGCAGCTGGAAGCTTTTGCAGAGTGCCAATATCACCCAAGTCTTTCTAATCCAGTGTACCGGCGATGGAAACGTCAACAAGAGCGAAACGTAACGCAATTCCTGAACCAATTGATTGACATTACCACTGTTCACCCTTACGAGTTATATCTCAGCAGGTTCGTAGATATCCTTATTTCTGATTCCTTGGCGTACTCAACGTCATCCAGCGATTTTCCTGAAGACATATGTCAGGCAGAGTCCTTGATACTAGATTCGGGGATCACACATCTTTTGTCCATATCGCCGGCTCAAATACCATCTGCTGTTTTGACGTCCCTTCAAAACCATCGACATATTGAATTGGCTGCTGATAGGAATGGTGATCTACTTATTGCGCTTCCTGACGCCTGCAAATTCATTCAGGAAGCTATCAAGAGTGGGGGGGAGGTTCTCGTGCACTCGCTCGCGGAAACTACAGCATGCATAGTCGTTTGTGCTTCTTGTTTGTTTCCACTCTTCCGGAAACCTTTTAGTCTCTCATTTGTTTTACTACAGTGATGGTTTCAAAACGCCTTTCCTACGAAGAGGCCTTTGCGCAAATACAGAACGGTACGTAGACAATCCTTTCGCTCACAAATGTGCGGATGGATAATACCTCCAAAGTGTTGCCTCTTTTCAACCCCACGAAGTCATTTTCTCGTCACCTCGAGCTTTTCGAAGCATGTCAATACAACCCTACCTTGGATGATCCTCGCGTCCAAGATTGGGCTGCCTTCGAAACGTCCACAACTTCAACGCCGCAGTCCGGGATCAATCCAGATATCAGTGGCATTGCTGCTGAAGTTATGAGCGAGACGGGCTTTGATATGAACGCGTTCGGTAATGCCCTGGCGGCTATCCAGCGCAGAGAAATTTCATCGTAGGACATGGCAA
>JABCKO010015950.1:0-23033 GCA_018855915.1 Tephrocybe sp. NHM501043
CCGTGTTCAATGCAAAAGCAAACAGGATATTAGCACAATGTAAGTATACAATTACCGAGCGTTTCCATCCTCGCCTGTGTGCATGAATTGCCAACACATTCTGCCAGGCTCTACACCCAGCAAATCCTGAACTTCGAGCAGGGTCATCTCACACAGCTCGCGAACTGTCATTATCTTGTTCATCACATGCTTAATGTTCTTCGCTGTGATACCTGGCAGGCATCGAAGAAGTTCCTCTGCTGCGGCGTTGATTCCTGTGCCGACCTCCGGGTCGTCGTCTGCACCAACAGCGATGGCCTTGACAGGATCTGGCTCGGGGTTGTTTGCTTTGAGGTCCCTGAAAATTTCCGCAGTCGCATACGGCGACGAGGACCAGATGATCCTAACGCGAGGAAACGAGAGACACAGAAGGCATATCTTTGACTGTAGAAACGCAGTGTGGTCCTGGTCCATAGCAGTGCCTTGTTTCTTCATCGGGTACTTTCCAGTCGGTTTTACGTAGGATTTGAGATCCGACACCACCTGATATTCAAGGGAATGAGAACGGCCGAACGAAAGTTGATGCACAACCTTACATCAAGTGTAAATGCTTTGTCTTCTTCGAACTCGATCAGCAACACAGGGACCTTGTAATGAACCGACATTAATTCGCATTGGGTATAGCTGTGTAGTCATGTCAAGACCAAAGCTAAAGGAGAAGGATGACAGCTCACAGACGCCCGCTATTGAAACTTGATATCAAATCCGACAGACTCTTGCGCTCCACGCATATCTCAGGAGTGATGATATAGTCCCCTACGGTAAGGGTTGCCGGTATCACCAGCATGTTCGACGCATGCAGCAATGACGGAAGAGTCGACCGAAATTCTCGCATGTCGACGATGACCTATCGGCCACCATAAAACCTAAGGAGCGACGATGCTACAGAAGTCACCTACCTGAGAGGGCTGAATGTTCAGTTCTCTTCGTCCACCTGCTATTCGCGAGCTTATAGTTTTGATGATCGCGTCACTGTTGCCCTCTCGGAGATCCTCGAAGAGCGGGAGTAGCATGGACTAAGGGAAGAGCATGAGCAAAGAACCTTGTGCCAGGAGAAGCACACCTACGCCACGTTCTTTGATAAGCCTTTCGAAAGATTCCTTCTCCCTTCGTATCCCAGCAAGGTATTTGTGCTCCTCGCAGGAATTACCGTACACCATATGGTATACCCGCACCGCCAGTCCTGGATGGGAGCTCTTGTACACCTATTCCACCCCATATTAGTTGTCTCTAGAGAGAGCTTGATTATACATTACTTCGATGCGCCGAATGAACTCTATATTGGGTTCACACATCACGATGAACTTGGGCTGTATCTCAGCCAACATTCGATCATCGGTATCGTCCGAGTAAGCTCGAACCAGGACAGTTTGCTCGGGAGCAATCAAGCCATAGTGGGTATCAAAATCGTCTGTGAATGAGCCTGATTCGATATCGACAAGAGCAATATCGGTCCGAACGTCTGATGACAGGGCGTCAGTGCTGTGATTGCCCTGAGACTCCCAACTGGGAAGGAAATTAGGTCGACAATATGTACTTAGAGGAATTAGCTTACAACTGCGAGAAGGCCTCAGCTTCAGTTCGTATCTCTCCCATTGCCAGCTCGGGCGCAGTATTATTGGAGGAAGTCGTATCTCTTTTAGATGAGGCCGGAGCTGGTGCGCCTCCTCTCACACGCCTGCGACTCGCGACACGGTCCACCTTTTCTTTGTCCTTCTTCTTTAAGGCTTCGCTAACGGCGTCGTTCTCATTATAGAGCTTCTCGAGACCACTAGCACTGCGCACGGCAGCGTCGGGAACCGCAGAATTAGACTTGGCATTCTGCTTTCGCTCGGCTAGTTTTGTTTTCCACCAGAGATAAAGCTTGAGCTTGCGAAGCATCATATTACGCCCCTTTGAACCGGGTGGGGCACCATGGTCGATGGTAGCGAGGAATTCGGTCAAGACGGTACAAGTGCGTGTCGAAGATGTCATGACGAGAACAGTATTAGTGCCGGGATTTCCTACAGAAGTTGAAAGGGAATCAAAAGAATGTAGCCACATTAGAATCAAAATACCAGTTAAGGTTTTGCGCATCGACTCTTGCCTCAACACCTCCTCTTCAGCCTCTTGCAATATGTCAGCTAGCAGGCTCCACTTTGGCAGTTCTTCCAAGACAGGCTCCATCCCCCGTGGAATCCATGATGGTCGCGCCTCTCTCGAACTGGCGTCAGCACCTATTGGAGCTGAGAATTCGACCTCATCTAGCGCTGCCCAGGCATCGTCGTCGTCGACAGCATCAACTACTCGTGGAAGTTGAGCCTTGGACTCTACACTAAGCATATAACATCGTCGTTTGGCCACCTGGAAGATAATGTGTGCCGCATCGGTCAGCAGCCACGGGGACTGGTGTTGCTTGGCGGCTCCTGAGTGTGTTGTTGTGTTCGACGCGATCAATGTTTCGAGGTAAGCGTGGAAGTGGAGGGCATCGTAGGTTAGGAGGTAACTATGTAAAGCCCATCAGAGTTGGAGTAGATGAAAGGCAGGGCAACGAACAAGAGAAGGCGCCTGAGTGTTCCAAGATCGTTGACGAGCTGTTTTGTTCTGGGACCGACTTTGTGCCAGACGGAATCAAGCTGTCGACGAACCACAAGGTCGAATGAGCGAAAGTACGCATTGTCGACGTTAAAGTCATCGAGGTCGAGCGTTGCGTTTGATCGCTTCAGCTCAGAGAGAGTCGTTGACATGCACTGGATGATTGCGTGGTGTATGTCTGACATGCCATCGGTCAGCGGCTGCGACAGCTCAACTACGTCTGCCCTCCGCCTTTCAAGAGACTTCTTGACATCCTCTTGGAATCTTTACCATATGAGAACAAGAAAGATGGCAATAACTGAGCTTTACCTTGGATAGATGTGCACCGTTCGTAACTGCAATTCTTTCAGGATGCTCTTGAGGGGCGACATGCCATTAATTATATGTTCGGGTTCGTCTGTGAAGGCTTTCAAGAACCCGTTCTTATTCTTTTCGCGATACAGCCTGACTATGAAGGCTTCTAGAACCAGAGGAGTGACTCTTTATCAAGGTGAATTGCAGGATGAGGTCCTAATGCAAGCGACCTACTTCTCCGCGTGAAGTACGATTATTCCGGTAATAAGATGTGTTGGTATATCCGATTGCAGCATGTCGACGACGAGAATCCTCGAAGTGACTGAGATCAAACCGCCTTTTTTGTACAAGTCCTGTCTTGAATACCATAGTCAGCGCCTCCTGCGGAACAAACAGAAAGGCATTCACCTGTCTTTGCTAACAGTCTCGTATCCCACTACACGAAGTCCCGGCTTTCGACATCCCATGAGGCCGAGTTCTTCCCCAATCTCAGATTCTTCTTCAGGCGCGGCATTGACCAACAAAATAAGGCTCTGAGGGGAGTCGTAGATTTTCATAAGCGTGCAGATTATCCTGCGAAGCCCAAGGCCGCGCGCTAGTATTACAAGATCATTCGTAAGTGGGTCGTGTATTTTTTCGAGAATAGCCTTGTGAAATGGAAGAAGAGTTGACATTTTTTGGTCTCAATTATGACAGGTGACGCGAAATAGACCAAATATCGAGCGTTTTCAGGATAAACGCGCCGAAGTTCGCAGCATTTGAAGGGTGGTTGGTGGTTGAATGAAACAAAGTCACTATTGATAATTCAGTAATCAGTTTGTACCACTTTTGGTCTGCTGAGTCTGCTGATCAAGCTCTTCAACCTCAACCGCCAGCTTGCACAATGGGCAAACTCAATATCGCGCATCACAAGTCCTATCATCCTTACAGAAGGGATAATATAGAAAGGGTTCGCAAAGATGAGGAGGAAGCACGGCAAAAGGAGGCCAAGGAAGAGGGAAGGATGATGCTTGCAGTACGTTTTCACTGCCGTCCCATACCAAATATTCTGATCAAACTTAGGATTCAGAAGCACGCATAGAACAACTACGAGAGCGCGCTGGTATAGCAGAAACTAAGGGTAAAAAGAAACAGAAAGACGAGGACCTCGACAGAATAATCATGGAAGGGAGTTCGACTCAGGGTGCAGTTCTTCCAACCACTGGGGGTCATATCAATTTCTTTGAAGACTTGGAGCAGGTGTGTAGCAATCAAGACTTGTTCTCCTGAATCTCATTCTGCTCTCAGAGTTCCATAACAACTGCAATACTTGCCTCGAAGAAGGCAGAGCCTGCAGAGACAGAAAAAGGCGTGCCATTGGCGCCTTCTGCAAAAGATCTCAAGCCTTGGTACTCGGAAAGAAACAGAGATAAGGAGGAGGGGACTGTCGACGAACGAAGGTGTGTGGAGAGCTCATCAGCCCAAGTCCAATGATTCATCAACATTTCTAGAATACGAGATACAGCGCGGAAGTCTATGCATGACCCATTGACTTCAATTACTAAAGAACTTGCTTCGCGAACTTCCGCCTCCAATGCATCAAGCTCATATCGACGTCCACGCCCACCACCAGAAGCCGCTAGGGCTCCACCAGAGGTACGCGCTCGCCTCACTCGCGAGACCAGCGAGCGCGAACGTGCCCTGGAGCTCATACGACATAAGAAGCGCGAGATGGCGGGGAGTGAAACTCCGAGTACCGTGCACGGAGGCGTCGACCAAGGCTATGGTGACGTCTTTAACCGTAGGGAGGTTGAAGAAGCACACCGTGGTCGCGAACGGCGGTGGGATGCACGCGAGTATAACCGTGGCCGCCGTGATACTGAACGACGAAGGGTTTGGTAGCATGAACGACTTGTTGACATTGCTTGATGGCGATGCTGCACCCACATTGTACCTATACTATGTACTATCATCTCGATGCTTCCATTTGCTTAATCATTGTTCTGAATTGACTGACTCGTGATGCATGGAAGCCTAAAGTGGAATAGGGTAGTGGATGTGCTGCATCTCTTGGCTCCTATTTATGGCGATTTTCAACGACGCAACAGAGGATATATCTAGCGAAGTGCAACGTTGCCTGAACGAGCTTAGGGATACCGTACGGACGATGCCTTATGGAGCGGTGCGCGATCAAACGTTCCTACCATCATGGAAAGTTGATATATATGCAATGACATAGGAATTCGTGATACGATTCATCAACGACTTTCCTCTCCTCAGGCAACGTGTTCCGTTGCACAAATTATCTCATGTCGAGAAGTGCGTCATGGTATCTATCTTCAACAAGACCTCTCATCATAGCAGCGGTGATCAGATCTCAAGTATCAAAATGTCGAGATGCTTATCTCTTCTTCTCTGATATGGAGGGAGGCGCTTTATTCTGGGTAAAACACCATGAAGATGTTCGGAAAAGGATCCTGAAACTGAGGCATCCTCTATATGATATGGACAGCGCAAAGTAGGAGGTCGCTTTCTTATGTGCGGGTGACACAGATACATCTCCCTTCAGTTTATTGCGGTGGTGTGAAGGGGTATTTTCATACCTCAAGAGGCAAACTCATATTGCATTGAGATCCTATGTGCAAACCGATCAACAACAAATCTACGTGAATGCTATGTATGATTTAGTGGAGGTAGGATTCCATTCTGTCTCCTGATCAATCCAGCCTGATCATTGGCTGGTCAGGTCGTCCAACGCTCTGACGACAAAGCCCGCATCCTGAAATATTACGACTATTTGATACTGCTCTGTCAAAAGACGTTTTTATCCCCGCAGAAATTCGAGATACCCTACCCGGATGTACTGGATTCCAATCCTATACAAACAGGAGCCTCTGCAGATGTGTACCGCGGTCAGCATGGTCGAGAAGAAGTCGCAATTAAGGAGTTCAGGTTATCCTTTAAGCAAGCCGATAGAGTCAAGAAGGTATGTCTCTTTTGTCGATGCTGTTCTCGCCGCATTTTCATATCACGGCGCGGCCGTGAACCAAATAACAGTTATTCCTCAAGGAGGCGTATATCACTAAGATCCTACAGCACGCGAACATTATTCCCTTCATTGGGATCGTTCGAGAACCTTCTCGACTTTGCATTGTCACTCCATGGATGAAGAATGGCGATGTAATGTCTTACTTGGTAGCCAGATCGACTCATAATAGCCTTGAAATAATCTCGCTAAAGAAAGAACTTGTAAAATCCGCCTCAATTCACGTGTCGTTTCCACTCAATTATATGTTACAGCTTGAACAAGTTGCAGATGGCCTCCATTTCATGCACCAATATGGCTTTGCACACGGAGATCTGAAAGGGGTATGCAGGTGTTGACAAAAATTCCACCACCGATATCTCATTCAAACTGACGCAGGGCAATGTGCTGATCAGCGACAACGGGAACGCACTTATATCTGACTTCGGTGTTGCTACAATTCAGGCAGACATCATCACCACACCCACAGAGGAGTCCTCACCCAAGTGGCGACCTGCTGATATCTACAAGTGTAAAATGGCACTCCGGGATGGTGGAATGTCGCAAGAGCTTGCGCCGACTTTACTTTCCCGAATTTCAAACTTTTCGGATGGTGGGACCTCCCGTTGGATGGCTCCGGAACGATTCTTGCCCGAAGCATATGGACTGACGAGTGCCAAAGCCACATTCGAAAGCGATGTCTTCTCCTTTGCGATGCTAGCAATCGAGGTTCGTGAATATTCATAAATGTTCAGTCCTTAGTTTTATGTACAATCACAGATGTATACTGGCAAGCCCCCTTATGCCGACATAACGAGGGAGAAAGCAGTACTCAGTACCATCTCTGGAAGATACCCAAATCGACCTCTTGACATGCCAGAACTCGTATGGCTGATCATCGAGCACTGCTGGAAGATCAAATCAGAACGCCCCTCAATGTTTAACATCTACAGTAGTTTGGCACTTATTCCAGTGCCAGTCTCCTCGTGAATCAATAAGATATCAATGCGCCAGGCTTAAATACATTGCAAGAATGGAGGGAAAGATTTCAAGCTTCAAGATTTCATCAATCACCCAGATTTTGTGGGACCGTACTTGAATAATCTAATCTGATAACGTTCAATGTTGCAGCTCCGCCTCTCCCAACTCACTCAAGCCCGACACCTCTTGGATACTTTGTCCATCGCCGATAATTTGGTTGTTGCAAGATGTTGACCTTGCCTCCTGAGCTTACGCTAGCTATTTTGTCATATCTTCCACTCAACTCATTGGGCGATATACATCTCGTGTGTCGTTGCTGGAAAAAGTTTTTGAAACATCATGAAAATCCGATCTATCACAAGGCTGCTTTGTTGCATGGCTATGTACAATCAACAGGGACACCGGTTGAGGAAGCAGGGAGGCAATATTCGGAGAGATCAGTTGGGCGTGTTGACAATTGGAAAGATCTATGTCAGTCGTGTTCATCGTGGTAACTGAACATTATGAACAGAAACGCCACAGGTCGGAAGCGTCGGTGCATTGAGCGAAATTGGTCCGGTACCGGCCCATCACAAGTGACAGCGCATCCAGGTCCAGGGAAAAACGTACATCGAATCAAGGTTGATGAAAAAGCCGGGTATATCTTAACAACTTCCACCGTTGGCGGCTTGTCAGTCATCGACTTGTGTAATGACCACGAGTTATGGTCGCTTCCCGATGTGAGTATTGCTTCCATGTATGTCGCAATCACCAAACGGCGCCCGTTCAGAGCCATGTCCGCCCTTACGCGCATTGCGAGTACGGCGAAGGTTTCGCCATCTTTGACTACGTCGACGGGTGCAAGGAAGTGTGGAGGCACGTCGATGACTGGAACGACGAGGAAGCTGCTCGTATCATCCCAGAATCTATGCCAACACCGCGACAGCTTCGGGTTTATGCAACCGCGAAAGAAAAGTACGAAGCCGCCGGACAGCAGTCCACCCGAGGGCACTTCCGTCCGTGGGCAATTCTACGGCCACCCAAAACCACCCGCGCGTTCAGGTTCTCGTATCCCACTCTCGGGGCAGCAGGATGGGATAGTATATACCTCTGGGACGTGCGCACAGGCACTCTGGTGCAGACGATCGAACAGACCCAATTGGGCATGCACGATGGCTCACACGAGGATCCAGTGACGGCCCTCGATTTTCTGGGGGACATAAACTACATTGAAGTCTCAGAGAAATATGTACTTCTTTGTGGTATTCATTTTCTGCGTGTGTTCTCTCGTGCGACTGGTAGGTTTGCGTTGGATGTTTCTTCTTCGAGACATCCCCTGGCTGCCTGGCATCTGTCTCTTTCGCCCCACAGACCTACCACAGAGGCTTGGGGCGGCGCCAGCTTGGTCCCTCAGGAAGTCGTGTGTCGCCGCGTCTTTGTCCCTGAGCAACCAGAGGTGACAATAGACGAGTTTGTTGCTGGTCAGCTTTTTAGTTTGCTCGCATGTCCTTGACTTGACATCAAACCCACAGTCCATATATCGTCTTGCGGGCGTCATCTGGCTGCTCTTATGATGAGTTCCAGGCTCATTATTTTGCACGACTTTGAAAGGGCCATGAGACCTGGCGTTGAGACCTTCAACCTCTCCCTTGAAGTTCAACTAGGGTCTCCGTGCCTTTCATCGAGATACCTTGCCTTTGAGAACGGGCGAATAGCTGCAGTCACGGTATGTCTCCTCGTACACGTGTTTGTATTGGTATCAAATACACGACTTAGAAAACGGGCGTATATATCGTGCAGCCAGATTGGCCAAATTTATCCGTCGGCGGCGATACAGAACCCATCGTGTCAATATTCAGGGTTCCCGCGTTAGGCGATCCGTCTTGCTTGGGAGCCGTCTCGTGCCTTCAGATGACGGACACTGGGTTGTTCATGAATTGGGATACGGACTTGCTACCTGTCGAAGATGGTGAAAGCCTTGAAATAATGAACTTGTTTTTTTACAACAGTCTGTCCCAAGAACGACGTTCTGCGAGTACGTGTTCAGCGTTGTTACAGATTTTGACTGCTGTTCTCATTCCTTGATGAGGAGTTGCGAACGGATTCTCAGTAACGCTAGTTGATCTTGAAGGTCAGGCATGTTCCTTGCAGCGTCGTTTTCCTGAGCTGATTCTCTGAAATAGACCCCGAGATAGACCCCGAGAGCTCGACTGTCATCAGTGTCGACTTTATGGCACCCTATCTGGGAGAGTAGGAGGGATCTTCCGTCTGTCTGGACCTCTAGGAAAATGGTTACATTTGTCTTCAACTGAATATGGACATAGCCCTGTACAAAAGAAGTATGTATGTATGGAGTGCTGCGACTCAAATGTAGGACACGATAGCCAAATCTCTTAGAGAATCGACCGTTCACCAACTCGACACCCTTCTCAGATTCATTTTCTAATGAATAATATCTGGATCTTGGTCTTTTAGTCGCTCATAAACATTGAGTCGTCGATACCTTCCACTCATCCTGCTTCCCTCTGGCACGCCTTGACCTGAAAGCTGTCATTTTTCCGAGCTTTATCGAACCGGTATGACCACGAGCCTTTTCCCCCTCATTTTTCAACGTTCGATTTCAACGAGGCCGTATGTCCGTGTTGGCTCGTCATTCCATCGCCGTGCGCGCACCTCAATCGCCAACACCAACCTCTTTTGTGGACTCAATTCCATCGGTCTGATTAGTTATCACATTAAATTAATAAGAGGTTATCGAGCATTCCGGCGGACAGTTCAGTTCCGTCCTTGCCCTAGCGAGCCATCTCCCCGAAACTGCCTCGAAGAAAGGGAGCCATCATTGGCTTCCATCTCTACGTCGAGCGGAAGCGCCCTCTCGATATCTTAATAACCATGTTCACAGTCGGTCGAATATCAGGATTGGCATTCTAGCACGCCCTCCATCAGAGTCTAGATATCTTCTGTCAGCCCCCAAACTTTCCAGCTAGGGCTCGCGTCAGAAGGTCACGCTGGACGTTGTTCACTTGAAACGTTGGTGATGATGACAATGTTGCGCATAAGGTGGGCAAATGGAACTTACCCAACAAAAATCTAGAAAAACAGGTGATCAGTAGGGAGAATCTCTTGATCAGAGATGGAGGAGAGCCCAAAGTCTCTAATACGCGCTCTCCCCATTTCATCCACTAGGATATTTGCCTACCTAACAGATCAGCTGGGCTAGTCGTTAGTTAATGTAGCATGGGCTTACGCCTTTAAAGTCCCAATGTATGATTCCGTTTTGTTGAGAAATCGCAAGCCTTCAACCACGTCAAATGGCTGATATGATATAAGAGAAATACTAAACGATGAACGAAACTAGTTCCTACCAGCGCAACGCGATTGGAGCCTTCATGACTCTTCAAAAATTCGGTGATGTCGCCTTTTTCCATCCACGGGGCTACGAAGGATATGCGATTCTTGAAAGGATATATGCCGCAGAAAGGGAGAACATTTGAATGCGGCAACTGACTCCAAAGTATAGCCACCTTCGAGACGAGCTTCCGCACAGACAGGGGATAAGGATTACTTGCAAGGAAACCACGGAATTGACCAGTGTACCCAGTTTGTTAGGAGCTGAGCGACGTGACCAGTCCCCCCTCCCTTTCGGAGAACTCAGGAAGTTCATTGACGTCTATAAAGGAATCTTTTAGGGACGCACTATGTCTCAAAGCAATCCGGCTGCCCAGAAGCACGCGATTGGACGACTTTCTGAAGGTGCGTCTCCCCTGATTTTGTTGCAAGCCTCTGAATGGCGACAATCAAATGGCGCTGGAACGATATTGGGGGCCGAAGAGTGGAAGGTCGGTGTTCATGATGACGTCGGGTCAAGATCATCGCTTTTCCGTAATATTTCTATAACTTATTCATATTGCGAGGCCCGAGCGCAAGAGAACGCGCGTCGGATTGCTTATGTTTGTACGCACAACAGATTACACGTTTCGCATTGAAGATATGTGAACTTACCTTTTGCCTTTCAGTCACTTCGTGCTATCGCGCTCAGGGTCACAGTTTCGCCGTCTTTCTGGTCTAGATATCGTGTTTCAGACGTTTTCTCTGTTCTCTCGGTACATTTTTTCAATTGAACTCTCCCTTAACTATCACCAGGGTTTACGCTTCGATCGCCATGAGTGGATAGAGACTTCTGCTTCACCTTCCTTTCAAATCATTTCCCGTTATATTCCTTCAGCGACGTTAACCCGCGCACGGAATTCGGCGACGTTGGCATTGTCCTGATAAGTGCAACAGTAAGCTCTGTCAATGAGTCATCAGCCAATCTACTTACTTTTAATCGCGGAGGATGCTTCGCAGCAAAAGCGAGGCTACTGAGGCATTCCAGCTCCAAACGAGCACAGTTCGTGCATCGTTGAGCCCTTGCTCATCTCACTGCTGGTCACATTTCTGTATTTCAAGTACAGCCAATCAACGCCGAAGTTTCGAACATAGGATAGTTCGCTTCCCTTTCGACGAATCCTGCAAGTGTAGCAGCCAGATTTGGCCCGTATAGGTTGAGGGCATTCAAGGTAGGGCATCACGAGCGGTCCTTAAGTGACAGTCTAACCAAAAAGGAGCAAGCACTTGTTCTGACGTTTGACAGGGCTGCATGAGAGGCATTGATGGGTAAAGAGAGAAGATCAAGAATGGCAGGCCAAGGTTCGCTTGAAGAACCATCAAATTAGGACGTTTATCAACTTGCAACCTACGATTTCTCTGGACTGCAGACTTGCTCTTAGAGCTTGGCTTGATTAGCAAACATATTATTGAAGTTTTCAATGACTACGCGCCCAACCTAGAGTCGACGAGGCCTAATGCGAAAGCCAGCTTTGTGCTTTAATGACTTGGACTGCAACTTGTAGACCCTCTGGATCCTTCCCATTTCGGGAGCATTGTCAATGTATGAATATCGTCACGCATCTGGCAATGTTCAGAGCGTTCATCGGTTGACCGTCGTCCTTCTCCTATCGAGGCATCTCACTTGACTCTTCCTCGGTGCAATTAAGTCTCAGAATATCTAGCAAATTTCGAGGTTTTACGATGTAAGATCTATAGTACCTTTTACCTCGAGGTATATATTACCTTCTTCAAATGTAACCCATGCCATTGGCACTTACTTTCCGCACCCCCAAGTGTCATTCCATTTCCTTTTTTTTGTGATAATCCAGGGCTGTAGTCCCTCTCCCTCAAAATACAGGCACCTAGTTCCGCTGGGGAGATAAGTAAAGCTATATGGGTCATCATGGAACACTGCTGGAAATACGACCCCGCCGAATACTCAGAATCAAACCCTGCCATTCCCATATGCATGTAATATGAAACGCCAAGGCATGATCTCTGCCTGTCTCCACGATGGTCTTTATGGCCCGTTTCCGACCATCGGTTGACAATAACTATACCACAGACATGCTGCTCTGCCTGGAGTGTGTTGGCCGGGGTGTTGTTTCTCCATGCGATCTGGCTGCCGGGCTGCTGAGTCCACCGAGTTGACACCTCAGGAAGATGGGGCATTCTTTTCACTGCAACTTTTATGCCATCCGATTCAGTGATATCCTTGGAGAAAGTTTTGTAGAAGACTAGAGCAAATCAGTGAATCTCGTATCATGTGGACCAGTCGGAGTACAAGGCTTTAAGGGTTCTCCGCAGATGATTCGTCGATACACAACCTCCTACGTATCAAATCCCGGATTCGTCTTAAAGTACGCGCAGATGTGTGTCCTACGTCCTCCTATCCAGTTTTAGCGCTCACTGTACCGGAATGCCTTGGGGGCGCTTATTCAAGCGCCCGTTGCCCGAGAAATTGACGAAGGTAGCCTGAACTTGGAACGCTTAGTCGAAACGGACTCGGGTGCAGGAAACCATGCCAATTAGGGGCTTGAAGGCTGTGAGTTCAAGCACATGATCGATGTCAATTTGCAATGAGCGCCAACAAAGCGCCAAATGTCAAGTGAGCGCTTGTGATCATTGATCATGATATCGTTGATCGATCAGCTGCCTAAAATTTCCCGCGCTCTTTGCACCACAGCAAAAGCCTGTGCTGCAACAACTTGTAGTAGCAACAAAGGTGTAGAGTTAGTTTTAACAAGCTGAGAGCTGCTTCGAGATATGTGACCCCCCAGGGTATGGTAGAGACAAGGCCACCTTCCATTCATGAGTTGTGCTACAAATGGATGTCACGTGGATTTTTGCATAGCCTTTGACGTCGGACCTTCCGGCGTCAAAGCACGCGCCGATGTTTTCTTGAATTGTGTTTCCCAGGTGATACAAAAGTCAGTTTCGCACTCCCCAGCTCTCTGCCTGCCTTCATTGTTGCAGTAATCCTTCCGAACAATAGGAAGGTCTTCATAACGCCTCCATGCCACCTGCAGACAAGGCCTCATCATCCAAAGCGTCTTCATCGAAAGTTGGGCAAGTCAAGTCGTATAGAGGGGTTCCGAGGGCCAAGTCTGGTTGCTATACTTGCAGGATTCGAAGAAAGGTGCCAACTAATTGCTGAGCCTGGGGTGAGTGCTATGGCTGACCTCTATGTCGATTGCAGAAATGCGATGAGCAGCCTGATGAGGAGGGGCGGTGTGCGACATGTGTTCGCCTTAGGCTCGAGTGCCTCGGCTTCGGTGCAAAGCGCCCTGAGTGGCTACGGGTGAGCGCTTGCAAGTGATCGAATCCTCTGCCACATATGGCTGATTGTTCCTCGTGTATACGTTTGCCAGGACAATCGCAATGTCGCAGAAGTTCGTGAAAAGATCAAAGTCTTCCTTGCGTCGCAGGGAATGGTCAAGGGATATTCTGGCACTGCACATCAAGGATTTTCCTTCCAGGACCAACAGTATTACGCCAATCAGTCCGACAACGGCCAGGCATCGCAGGTTGAACCACCATCATACCACTCTCACTCTCATACACCGATGACGAGAAGTCCAACACCACGCTCTCATGACAACTCACCGCGACCAAGCAATTACAAACCGATTTCCTTCGGACGCGGGACTCAGCATCTTTTGAACCAAGATACAGTTCCTGGACCACCTGCGTACCCTTTGTACCCAGTTGGGAATGCGTGGGGTCGTGAGGGAGATCAATCTATGTCCGACCACACATCTGAAGTATCCGACCACGACAAGGTTTGTCTTTTTTTTGTGTAGAAAGTCGAATGAATTCACTCAGCAACCTCCTGTCTTTAGATAGACGAATTAGCAGCGAGACTGGACGCGATGCTTGCAGACAAAGACGAATGCAAAAGACTCCTTTCATGCACAGGATGGGCTGCTCAGCGGCTTCTCGATATGTTTCAGAAGGTACTTTCTTGCTCGCACCATGGCACGAAAATTTCCCTCATTTCCTGTCTTTCTTCAGTTTTTAGATGCCACGAGTGATTCTCCTCCTAAATTCCAGCGAAACTTAATCGCCACTACGCAGAAGCTCGCAACAAAATCAGGATTATATCCTGTCTGCTATGAATTGAACGGTGTAACGAGCCACGACGTTTCGGAGTTTTCGGGAGGGTTCGCCGACATTTACAAGGGCGACTTTAGGGGTCGCGCTGTGTGTTTAAAGACCGTAAGGCTCCATAGGACCATGGATTTGGAGCAGTTTCTCAAGGTGGGTATTTACGTTAATTTAAACAGTTGATATTCGATGACATCATCTGTAGGTCATGGCAAGGGAGGCCATACTATGGGGCCAACTTCGCCATCCAAATGTTCTTCCGTTCTATGGTATCTACCGTTTCAGAAACCGTATATCATTCGTCACGCCGTGGATGGAGAATGGCGACATCGTTCAATTTTTGAAGACCCACCAAAGTTCAGATCGCACTGTTCTGGTAAGGGTTTGTAGCTTCCATTTAGAATTAGGCTGATACGATTTACTTAGTCATTCGACGTAGCAAAAGGATTGCAGTTTCTACACAAACAGGATATTATACACGGTAACTTGAAGGGGGTACGTTGGTCGATCATCATGACAATGGCACTAGCTTATGGTCATACAGGCAAACATTCTCATAAACGAACTTGGGAGAGCTTGCATCAGTGACTTCGGGCTCTCCTCAGTCTCGGATCGTGAAATTATTGCGATGACTTCGTACTCGTCGATAGCGTCCAAAGGAAGCACGGTGCGGTGGCAGGCTCCTGAACTCTTTGATCCTGAGAGGGACGACGACATCCGTAACACCGAATTTAGCGACATATATGCCTGGGCTTGCGTGGCTTACGAGGTACGCTCACAACATACATCGCAATGAGGAGATTTTCGTTAACCTCGGTGTTGACCAGATTTTTGCTGGACAGGTGCCATTCGTGCACATAGCTCGCGAAGCTGTCATCATTATCAGAGTCACCAGCGGAGAACGACCGGCACCGCCTTCTGAGTCGAGCCCGAGCTGGCGGGTCTGGGGATTGACGGAGGGCATATGGACATTGATGCAGACTTGCTGGAGCGCAGACCCTGTGAGGCGCCCGAATATCAGCATGATCATCGAGCACCTTGAGAAAGTAGTTCCCCGCGATGCCCATACGGACATAACGGTTGACTCGCTCACTCCAAGCCAATTTCGAGAGATGACGCGCCGAGGCGTAGATGAGACTGAATTGTCTGTAGATATCCTCGAGAGTCTGATACCTGCTTGACATGCCAGGTGGGGATTACTTAGTATGTCGCAGCATTCAACATTCGTCTTTCAGCATTCTGTCGTTATTCGATTCTGGGCCAGAAGACCTTCAACATCGCAAATATACAATATTACTGACAGTTCTGGTCGGAGCTCGAATCGCCCTTGAAGTTACACCTTGTGCTGCTGTGCATCATGGGCGTCTATCAGAGGCTGTTGAACAAACAACCATCAAACACAGGTCAAGGGAGAACTACGCGCCTTAGTCTTGAAGCCTGCCGCCTTGTGAATGCATGTCTAACCCGTGGACAGGAACAGGAGAAATGGCCTATTGCCATTGTCCAACCTTAACTCACCATTTTAGTTGCCCTTTCTTTGACGGGGAAACCCCTTCACAACCGATTCCCGTCCCCAAGCCTAAGAAAGGCGAACTTGAATATCTCGACGACCACTGGGCCTTGAATGGTGCCCCTCGTACACGCCATTTTCCTCCTTCTGGTGTACTTTCTTCCACGTAAGTGCTTTGTTCTATGTCCACTTACACTAATAACACCCTCCAGCCACCCGACAACCCCATCTCCCGACGCTTTCAGCGTGTCATCAATTGGCCAGGAGGACAGTAATAACCACTGTTGTAAAATCTCATTTCCTGATTACCCTGCATGGTTGGAACACCGTCAACGGGTCCACCCCAAATCCATCGACTCGTCTCAGCCTGTCCTTCCTCGTATCAGCGATATTACCCTTGAAGATGCCAGGGCAGCACCTCTATTCTTTTCCCATGTCCCATCTAGTAAAGCGGAACCAACGCCGTTGTCTCCGTCTCTCAATGTAAACCCACGCCTCAAAGCCATATCTCCCTCGGACGATGACTCAAGCCCAATGGCCCGTTCTACGGCAAACAAGGTATCAAAATTATTCGATACACCTATTGTTCCCATCAGACCGTGGCCTATCACTGATGCCGAGCTAGAGGCCTCCTTATGGACCTCTAAGCCCTTCACACGTAGGCCAGCACGGGCGCTGTCTGCTAAGCTCCTTATTTCCAAGCCATTTCGCTGCCCTAGGCCCGACTGCACTAAATCTTATAAACAAGCCAAAGAGCTTGCCCGCCACCTTGCGTTTGACACATGCAGTGAGGATCCACATCGTGAGGCTGGATTCGAAGCCGAGAAACATCTCCGCCCCTTTTTTTGCGGAATAGCCGACTGCCCCCGAAGATATAAGACTTTGAATGGACTGAAATATCACTATCTGCATTCGGAGGAGCATGGGGAGGAGGGGATGACGCTATTGAATGATGGGACACATGAGTGTCTAAATCAGGGAATTCGGTACTTCGCTAGAGACGATGTGGGCAAGGATAAACACCATTCTACTACTCCAGGATCGAAGGCAATCTCTATGCCAACACCCTCCACTAGATCCAATGAAAAACCTTCTACTTCTAAAACTGCTCCCGAAATAACGTTTACTAGGAGGTCCAGGAGACCAATCACGGACGTCTCGCCAGAATCGGTTGTCACCGCAATTGTTCCCCACGCAGCTAGCGATGCTTCAGGCCCTTCTCGCGACCAATCGCAAACTCAACAAAATTCTCTTGAACAATCTCACTCAGCGGCCCAATCACGACCTCGAAGCGCCATTCAAGTGCCAGAGAACGTAGCTGATGCAGACTCGCAGGGTCATTTCTCTGAGAATACCACCTTCAAGCCGTTTGTCACCACTTGCAGCGTTACCACATCCTATCTCCTTCCAGCCCTCGCTGACATCCGCCCTCCCGCTCACCAAGAGCCCCTTTTTCTCCCACACCCAAATGCACCAAAAGTCACTGCCGGCATTTCTTCTCGGATCCAATTCCCTCCCTTGCAGTTAATGAAAGCTCAGCGCAGTCTCGTACATACATTACGCACGACACTCACTAGCCGGGACCTACACAGCGGACGGCCGCCGACAATCTATGCCGTGACGACGACGGAACTGAATGCATCAACACATCCCGTGTTGATGCACTTTAGCGCCACACCCTTGCAGCCTGCTGTCTCAGCTCTCCGCGCGGGATCGACAACAGGGGGCGTGCGCCTGCGGTCAAAGAGCTTTTCAGGGGTTCAAGGTACAAGAATGGCTGAGATCATGTCAACTACCCAGTGGAGGTTGGCTGTGTTTTATTATTTTCTAGTCATGAAGCCCAATTCCGATCTTCTTTTTATAGCTTTGACTCGGATGGAACTCAGATGCTTACGGCTACAGAAATGGAGCCTACACATCCCGTGGGTCTGGCTGTCACTGAAGACTCGGGCCAACAAGATGCCCCTTCGATAGAGATGGCCTCCACAGTTGGCAGTCATGAAAAATCGAACCTTCGGCCCACATCAGTAGACACTGAAAGTAACGACCAGGTTTTACGTCAATTCCACCGCGGTGGGCGCTCGAGAATTATATATTTACTCAACATTGTCTTCAATCAGCCCAGACAATATCAGCAGCTTCTCCGTATGACTGGTCCTGAGGCTCAAGTCGTCCTTGACACCTGCCAAATAGTAAGTGTAATTGCTCACACCTCTAAGAGCCTGACTCTGTCAACCACTCATCTGCCATTCGATTGTACAGCTGCTCGACTCTCATGACCTATTGAGCAATGCTCGTTGGCAGATTGTCACCGCGATGCAGCGCCTATCGGGAAAAACAGGAATTTATCCGGCACGTTTCTTTCTTCGTACGCCCATATCTCTTGCGGGTGAACATGCGATCAGCTCAGGGAGTTATGGGGATATCTACAAGGCGACCGCACACAACTATGAAGAGGCATTATGCTTGAAAGTTTTAAGAGCCAACCAGTTCATACTTGAAAAAATGGCCAAAGTAAGTTGGCATATTTATCGGATACGCAACTGAGCTGATGGGGTGCTTCAAGTCCTTTGCAAAGGAAGCCATTTTATGGAGTCAGCTATCCCATCCCAATGTGCTTCCATTCTATGGGTTATATCTCTTTCGCTCTCAACTCTCGTTCGTCTCCCCCTTTGCGGAGAATGGGAGTATAATTCAATTTCTTAGTGTCGCGCATGATAGTGCTCCCGATCGCGTTCTCTTAGTAAGTCAGGGTTGAGTTCCGTTTCTTGGTCCGAAGTCTTGACCATGGGTGTTCCCTCAAGTGCTTAGACACCGCTATGGGAGTTGACTACCTTCATGCAAGAGGTCTTGTTCACGGGGATATAAAATCGGTTCGTGGTATCTGCAATATTGCTGCGACGATCGCTTGGCTCATCTAATACCAACCTATACGCTAGGCAAATGTTCTTGTAGATCGCTCCGGTAGCATATCTTGCGGATTTCGGCCTTTCAAATATAGACGATCCACAGATAGCACACTGGACTTCCCAGTCATCTATCGCTTCCAAAGGTGGTTCAGCGAGATGGCAAGCCCCTGAGTTACACCAGATTGAATCTGATGATGAAAATGAGGAGCCCCCTCTTATTCATAACACCGAAATGAGTGACGTCTTTGCTTGGGGCTGCCTATCCTATGAGGTACTCTAACTTGCTGTTTGTAAATTGTGGAAGCACACATATTCTGACGAACTTTGTAGATTTTCACTGGCCTATTGCCATTCTATAACATAACATCTGATCCTACGGTCGTTCTCAGGATATTGGAAGGCCGTACACCATCGCGGCCTAAAGCTGGGTCCTCTCCTTGGAAGTATTATGGACTCAATGAAGCTATATGGGAGTTGATGGAAAAGTGCTGGACATATCATCCAGTCGGCCGCCCAACTATGTCTACTGTTGTGACAAAGCTAAGTGCTGAACAGCATACTCATGATCCACGTCCGGCGCCGCAGTGGCCTGAGGGGTCATCTGCACGTTTTCGCAAGTGGGAAAGGGATGACTACAAATCGACGGAGGGCTCCACGACAGATCAGCATACGCTCGATGATTTGGAGACAATACTCTTGAAGGCAGTTGACCATGAGGGCTTGACAGTCTGCTAATACAATAAGTCATTCTGTGTTGATGTATCCTCTATCCACCGATGTCTCATTTACAAACAAGCAGCAATTTAAACCTTATATGATCGAACCTTGGCTGGGGCTTGAAGGAGAGCGATGGACATACATAGATGGCATAGATCATCGAGGATAGAATAACGTCAACGCGGTTGGCATCCTACTATTACAGGTGCAAATTTAGCGATGTATACAATCGTGAGGTATATGAATATCGGGGAAATCGGGGTGATACTTATGGTAATGGGTGGTGGTGTGAGTGGAGCGAAGGTAATCACGAGAAGATTATCACGAAGTCACCCCATCATCAATGCATCACATGCACATCCCATATTTCTCCAGCGCCGATTTTGAGGCTCCCTAATTAGATGAGCCCACCTGAGCGTCCAATGACGCCCAACATCGAGCACCTCTAGAATGTACTTAGCCGCGATGTCAGGATGGATGTGGCAGACGGCTTGCTCGCTCGGAAGAGGATGACGCGCTGAGGTGTGAATGACTGAAATAATTGAATGACTCGGATGCTGAATTGTTTGCCACTCACCACGATCGTCTTACAAAGGTTGGGTATGTCGCATGTGACAGAGCTCTTGCCACTCATCCACCTTGCGGCTCGTTTGCCTCAGATTCGTCTGAGTATCTCAAGCACCCAAGGGAGAAGTGGATATCGAGCCCTCTCTTCACTCGTTGTTAAATGCTGCGTTCGAGCAGAACGACGCCCTTGCACTACGCATTCTACTCGGGTGCGCCGGCTTCCATGCGCATTTATGTTACTGTCCTTTTAGGGAAGAAGATGGACGACGTTCCAGCGTAACGTGTACTTAGTGAAGGCGCACGAGACCGTTGTCTCATTCGGAAATTCTTTATCTGCTGGAAATCTTGGAAAGGAAAGGGCGCTTCCTCAACGAGGCGTGCGTTGGATAAGGCTGCATGGCCAGTGTGTTCTAGTGCAGGATGTTTTCCGACAGACAAGCGGGAAGGGAAGCATCAACAGAAACACGTTGTGACTCAATTCTTTTCTCCGTCACCCTCCTCTGTGCCATGTTGCCGCATGCTTCTATCGTGCTCTCCTTTAAACGATCTAGACAGCCTGCCAATTTACACTGGTCAACGTCTCAGAGCAATGCTGTATTCCCATTCCATATACATCTATATACCTCGTTAGCTTCTAGCTTGACTATGAGCCGGTTTTTCAGGCTGAAGATGACGCGTGTTACCATCGACGCCTCAGTTTACTTGCCGGTCACAACGCCGAGTCAGACGGGTTAATTCGTGCAAGCGATCGAAGCTAGTGTCACACTTGTCAAGGTAGCTTTACCCTTCCATACTTACTTATGAGTATCCCGTCGCAGCTTGCGCATAATTTGCTCCGTAGGCTTGATCCGTAGGCTTGAGATTGCGTTCAAAAAGCGATATTCGAAATGAGGATAATTGGCAGATGCCAGAGCTAAAGTCAATTCGTGGCGTCGATAGAAACTTTTTTCACTGCATCAGGAGGGTATGGCGATTGGTTTGGAGCTCAAGCCTCCGCCGAGTGCTTCTAGTGAGCATAAGATCAATGTGAATGAATACTGAGTGCCAAACAGGGGAAAGTTTCGACCTACGAGCAAGGATGAACGCAGGTTTCTCTTTGGGGCCAGTAGCGACCATGACTCGTAGCCCATGGGTAGTAGTGTCGAGAGAGCGAGGAATCCTTTAAAGCGCGACCTTAGGTGTCGAAAAATATCCCAGAACCAATCAACCTTCTCTCATCATCCTCCGGCCTCTACCAACCAACCAAACCTACACTACAAGATGCTCGCTCGCCTTTCTTCTGTCGTCCTTCTGGCTATGCCCCTCTTAGCCTCCGCGGGTGTGGCGCCACCTCCTACGGGGACCTGCAACACCCAAAACCTGCAGTGCTGCAACAGCCTCCAGAGTGTTTGTATACTTGTCTCCGCACTCTTCAACTCATGCTGAATATCCCATCTCTTCACCATTCAGTCCAGTAACCCTAGTACCGCTAACCTCTTGGGCCTCCTCGGTGTCCCCCTCCAGGGTATCACCGCCCAAGTTGGTCGTATGTGTCTCTACTTTTTTTCTCTACCTCTAGGTGGGACTAATTAGATATCGAATTTCCAAGTCACTTGCACGCCCATCTCTCTTCTCGCCATTCAAGGCAACTCCTGCAGCCAACAGGTCGCGTGCTGCACTGGCAATAACATGGTACGTACATTATCCGTATATCAATTTATCAGTCATTCTGAGTATGATTCGTCTCTCTCTAGAATGGCGTTGTCGCTTTGGGATGCACTCCTTTCAATCTCAACCTCTGATTAGTGTGGCGTGGTGCACTTTGAGTTCTAATATAGTGCTTATGTGCTTGGACTTGGACATTGATTAATGGACGATATACATGTTTGTTATGTAGATCACGACCCGTAGCTGTTGCTTCCTTGTTTCCGTAGTTGGAAATACAAGCGTCATAGTGGTCAGGTCAGAAAGCAACGCTATCAATCCAGAAGATGACTTGTCGGGGCGAACGCCGTATCAAATTTGATGTGGGTTACAAGTTAAAACAAACCAGGGAACATGGTAGTCTCCGGTAGCTGACCTGATAACATATAACAATCAAACACGACCGTTCTCCGGCGTTCAGTAGCATAAAAACAAGCCAGCGTGAAATAGTACTCGAATAATGGCCCTCCATTCTTCCCATTGCTTAATCTTAACTCGACGCTGCCAAGACCAAATTGACTTGATGGCCCTCATGACATCTCCAACATGACCCTGATCACCTGTTTATATACTGCTCTCGAATTCCCGTCGTCTCTCCATCCACGGGAAAGGGGAGTATAGAGCAATTTTTAGCGATGCGCATTATACTATCATCCTGCTCCTATTCTTTTAGTACCATAACGTCGCTTTTGCCTCGGAAGGCTGAGCATGAATTTTTCTTTTTCTTTCAGCCTTGCCATACCTCCGTACTTCACACAAGAGGTTCTGATGGCGGAGATAGAAAATCGGTTCGTAGTCTTCCTGCGGTAAATATTAGAGAGCTGTCTAACATTGAATACCAATCCTATCCTCTCTCCGGTCGAGCATCCCTGGTTAAATATTATCTTTCAAATGTGCGCAACTCCCAGGTAGTTGGGTTCATGTCATGCCCACGGTGGAGGTCGGGTGGAGGTCGGGTGGGGGGTTCGGAGAACTTCAAAGAAAGTCAGGACACACTTGATGATCTTCAGTTGACCATCGAGGGCTTGAACTCTTACAATAGCTAACATGGCCAAGTATGTAGTCTTGGAGTGGGTATGATACATTCCCTATCTTATTGATGCCTCGTACTATAAGCACCCACCCCACGGGCAATTCATATCTTATCAGGCATCATTTATCCTGTTGACAGTAACTTGAAGTGACCTCAGGCCCCAATGATTACATACTTCTGCAGAATTGCAGTAGGTTTTGTACATGATATCGAGCTAGGTTGTCCGATTTATCAGACTAGTTATGGGACGTTTCTAACGAGGTGGGT
>JABCKO010015951.1:0-22768 GCA_018855915.1 Tephrocybe sp. NHM501043
CCGCCGGCGCGGCGCGGGCGCGCCGCCGACCCCGCGCCGCCTCGGCATCGACCGCACCCCCGCGCTCCCCGCGCCTCCGCCAGAGCTCCCTTCCACCTCCGCCCCCCCCCGCTCCCCCCCCGCCGCGTCCGTCCCCATCGCCTCCACCCTCGTCCCACCCACCCCAGGCCTCTTCCACCACCCCGGCTACACAGGCGACAAAGCCGCCTTCCTCGCCCCCTTCGAGGTCTTCTACGACGCCCTCAACGACGCCAAGCAGCTCAAGAGCTGGCTTGCCGACCAGCTCGCCCGCTCCAACGCCCTCATCCAGCAGCACGACAAGTTTGCCGAGGTCCTCGACGCACTCGTCGACAAACAGGTCGCCCCCATCCGCACCGAGATGCAAGGCCTCCAGCGCCGCGTCGAGGAGCTCGAGGACGCCCTCAGGCTCGCAACAAGGAGGCAAAGCGTCGACCACACTGCCAAGCAGCAGCAGCAGCAGCAGCAGCAGCAGCACCACAAAGGCAGCCGCACCCCCCTGCGTAACGGCATCGCAAGCAGCCCCATGCCCATGCCCGTCGACTCGTACACCTTCCCCCCTGCCCCACCCTCCCTAGAACCCTCCTCTTCCTCCTCCAGACGCCATCACGCGCACTCCTCGCCCCCGCCCCCGATCTGGGGCCAACAACCACATCCACATCCGCATCCGCAGGAGACACCCGACGTAGAGATGGCCGAATCCCCCAATCCCCACGAGCCACTCGCGCCGCGGCGGATAGAGCCCTCCCGCTCCCTCCCCCTCGAGCCCCCGCCCCTCTCCGTACCCCCTCAGAGGCTGTCCCCGCGCGCCCCGTTTGATTCCCCCAAATCCAGGCCCAAGGCCCCGGCGGAACGTCCGAGCTTGAGCAGGCAGCCGTCCGGGCATAGTGTTGGTGCGGTGGAGAGGGAGTCCGTGCACAGCCCCCCTGCTACCCACAGGAGGGTCGAGAGCCGGAGGGACTCGGTTGTTGTGAGCCCTCCTGATGCACCGTCTGAGGCGTAGTGCATTCCAGCTTTGTGTATTTTGCTTTTTCTTTTTCGGGATGGGGTATGGACCGCCTTTGTTTTTCTTTTCTCTGAATCTCTTGTCACGTCTATGCTTTCGATTTGTTGTTTTCGTCTTGTCCCCTCACCCCCCCCTTCGTTCGGTCATTATCTATCTCACAGCCATCGCCACGCCATCTATGACATCTTGGACTTCCCCTTCCTTCCTTGCTTGCTTGTGGACCTTTCCTTTCCAGCGCTGTACATGCCATTATCATTCTTCCTTGCCCGCCCGGACATTCATTCGTTCATTCACGTCCTCCCCCCCTCCTCCTCCCCTGAGTTACCCTCTCACGAGCGATCAATCACGCACGCACGCACGCACGCACGGACTTGTCCGCCCCCCCCCGTCCGCCCGCCGCCACCTTGTCATAGCCCCCTCCCTTCCCTCTTGAATTTACCCCGGGTAGGAAGGAAGGGGGGAAAAATAAATATGCTTCTTGCCCCCGCGCCGCCGCCGCCGCCCCACCCGTCCCTTTCCGCTCGTGCCTTGTGCCCCCCCTCACCTTCATTTCGTTTTCAATTTGTGTACCATATATTTCCAGGGATACGCGGAAGCTCTTCGCTCTTACGAAAAAAAAAAAAAAAGACTCCTCACACACACACACTCTCTCATTTGCTCTGCGCTGTCGATTTTTTTTTTATCCCTGACTTCTGTTCTTTCTTCTCACTTATATACGATGATGATGATGATGATGATGATGATGATCTTTTTTTTTTTTTCTCTCTCTCTCTCTTTATCTGTACTTTAAATTAAAAGAAAACCATCCCTGTACCATCTATCTATACCATACACACAAACACAATCCCAGGACAGAACAGCACAACTGGCAGCACATACATGTGACATACTGCCCCTCGTCTTTCCTCCCTGGTGTGGATGACGACCCCTTTGATCGTGTCAATGAGCTGACCTGACCCATCCCTCCTCCTTGAGCTCCTGTTCTGCCGCCAATTTTCAAATTTTCCACAGGTGGCCGCCCCTGGGAGGTATATACATATCATCGCGCTCCTGCTGGCGGGCCTGCCCCCTTGATTTTTTTTTTTTTTTTTTTTTTTTTCTTTCCTTGGCTAGAAGTAACTTGAGATTTAGGGTTTGCAACCCGCATGGGGATCATCATCATGAAAAACCCCTCTATGCTAGCCGTTCGGTGGCAATGGCAATGGTCTATGTCTATGTACCTTCCTCGCCCCCCGGCCAAGCCTTTCATCATGCGGTTTTGACGTCTGTTAAAATTACTTTATTGAATTGAATTGGGGTTCATGTACGTATACGCTAGGGGGGTTGACCATCTCAACTTGAATGAAAAAAAAACCCCGCTCTCTATATATCATATGCACAGTATGTATTTGTAGGAGCGACACAAATGTCAATTGTCATTCGTTTGTCATCCTTATAATTAAAAAAAAAAAAAGCCTGTGTTTATTATGTACCCTATAGGCTAGGTGGTGTCCGTGTCCACTGTCGATGATGGGCCGACACGGAAGCTTTACTTACGAAATGACGTTTTCGAGAAAAAAGTTTGAATTGGGATGCGGGAGGAGGGGAGAAGTTTCTTCCCCCGCCGCCGATGATGGGGGGTTTAGCCATTAGTTGGTTAGTTGTGGACGCGTGGACTCGCGTGGAGCCCTAAATGGAAAAACGTAAAGGTAGAAGAGCGCGCGAAGATAGGCTTTCCCTGGGAGCCCTGTTTGGTGCTTGCTTCCTATGTAACTCATAGAACCCTGTTGTGCCCATTACTAACTAGCTTACCCCGTTCTTTGGAAGGTTTCCATTCATTTTTGCTGGCAAGTTCGTGATCACTGATGGGCCTTGGCCCCGCTAGCTAGGGTGGGGGTAGAGCGAGGCGTATGTATACGTCATACCCATGGGTAAGTAAGTATTCTTTGGGCTTTTGTTGTGGGCCGTAAACTTATAAACTGTTAAGCGCCTGTGTCTCCTCAGCCGATCTATCTAATCTTATCTCTGATTGATGGGGATGGTTGAATGCCTGCCCTGATTAATTATTACTGACTGGCCCTGCGTACTTGGTTCCCATCAGAATACGTCCAAAGTACCCCACGTTTCTGACGCGGTGGACTGCGGTATCCTGGAAGCTTGTTAGCACGCGTTGTGAGTATCTTTCTAAGCAACAACCGATGATTCATTCCATTTATAATCAGTGACCACCATAGCGACACGCGTAACCGGTGCTGATTCATCCATCATTCAGATTCCAAATAGTCTCCAAATCTTTCACGGCTCTCTGTCAGCGCCTCATTTAAATACCTTGACGACCGGGGACTCTGTGAGAGACCTGCCACACGGCGCGAATCCGACTGCGCTTACTTACCAGTTACGACATTCCCAATTATGACAGCAGCTTCACTGGCACTGCGCCGCCTTGGTCCTATTGCCCGGAGTCTTTCTGTGGGGCAGCAACGGCAACGCTTTCTCAATCAGTCATCATCGGTGGAGTCGAGTCTCCGGCAATCCACTGCGGGCAGGCAGCCTTTGCTTCTTTACACAACCGGCACTCCGAATGGGCGAAAGGTCTCCGCGCTGCTCGAGGAACTAAAAGCTTCGACAGGACTCCAGTACGAGTGCGTATCCATGGTCCGGGCCTGCCTCCCAAAACAAGTCTGATTGGATTTCTATTCATACTTTGCGCGTGTCGCGTAATTACAGTGTACATAAGGTCCTATTCTCAGAAAACATGCAGAAACAGCCGTGGTACATCAAGTTGAACCCTAACGGGCGCATACCGGTGCTGGTCGACCGCAACCGTGGGGACTTCCCGGTGTTCGAGACGGCGGCGATATTGTTGTATTTGGAGCAGCATTATGACCCCGAGCGCATATTCACGTTTGATCCCGTGGAAGAGAGCAACGAGTACAGCGAGATGTTGCAGTGGATATTTTGGGCGGTGGGTGGTTGGCTGCTTCGTTTTCTCGTAGGGCGCGTCTTTGATGATGATCAAAAACGGTAGCATGGAGGTTTGGGTCCGATGCAAGGGCAAGGTATGTAAGGGCTTGGGAGGTGCAACTTGCGCTCCCTCGACTTATGACGCGACGCAGCCAGCCATTTTAGAAACGCGGCGCCAATAGAAATTCCATACGCGCAAAGACGTAAGCGTGGACCGCTTAAATATCGCCACCCCTTCTAAACTTAGAGGCAGGATATACGGATGAGACGGAACGTTTATATGGCGTCCTGGAACTGCGGCTTGCCGATCGCGACTTTTTGGCTGGTACTGGGAGGGGAAAGTATAGCATTGCTGATATAAATGCTCATCCATGGTAAGGACGCGTCCCATTCTTGGATCCTTTCGTTTATTTACAGCGGTTGGTAGGGTGATGGGGCACAAGTGGGCTGGCATTGAGTATTTAGACAAATGGCCTGGCCTCAAGGTACGGTTCTTGGTTTTGCCTATGATGGTATACTGACGCGTCGCATAGAGGTGGTTAGATAGAATAGCGGAGCGACCGACGATCCAGGCGGGGTATGCAGTTCCAGCGTAGTGTAGTTCCATAAAGGGCAAAAAATGATCTTAAAAGGGGAAATTGATGCGTGGGAATAGCCATCTCAGAATTTTGTTTTGGAAAGAACCTGTGTTGAGCCTGGCTGGAGAACGTCAACGATGAACTTGGGCAAAAGACTGACTGCATCGACGTCGCTTGTCCGCACGTATGCTACCCGTGGTCGGCGCCCAAAACCTGGCACATCAGAACGGCCAGCGTTCCACCACCCAGACCCTCTCGTCAACAACCCAAAGGCCGTCGTCACCCCTCTCCCCGACGAAGAGCTGACTTTCATCCACCGCCCGCCTCCCTCAGCACCTTCACCCTTCTCGCTCACCACTGCGCCAACTTCACCGCTCCTGCGGCCCCCAACAACCGCGGCAGGCCCTCTTCCGCCTCTCATGCGCAGGGAGCTATATCAGCCACCGCGCGCGTCCGACCAGGTCGTTGCAAAAATACGCCAGCTTAGACGCTCAGACCCCAACACGTACACTAGGCTCAAGTTGGCCGAGATGTTCAACGTCACCTCCAACTTTGTTGGTGCAATCGCTGCTCTCAAATCCTCCGCACGCAGGGCGCGTTTCCGAATAGCCGATGAAAAGAACGAGAAGATGAGGGAAAAATGGTCCGAGAAGAAACTCACAGAGCGCGCCATCCGTGCAAAGCGGCGCGAGTTTTGGTGAATTCCAGACCTTCTCATTGGCAAAAGGATTTCTCCATGTGCGTTGCCTCGCTCCTCCCCTTATTCCCACCCCCACTCACACTCCCGGTCTTCCCCAGATACTTGCATCTACCCTGTATTTTCCCGTTGTCACCAGCCACTATAATACAATATACATCTTCCTCCTTTATAGCCCCTCGTTCAAACAGACGTGATCGGTCGGAACACCGCATCTGGAAAAGGTAATTTCAAGTGTCCGCCTCTTCCGCCTCGCCGGTTGCAGTTCTTAGACTACAAGCATGGTCTCGATGCTAATCACCCCCACGCCGACATTCACATGTGCTTGAATATTTGAGCCAATCAACTAACTGCAGCACCAGCCTATTACATCCAGGCGAAATATAAACCCTCGTGTACATTTATAAACACAAGCGCGACTTGTTCCGTTCCATTCCTTTCTTGTTCATTCCTTTTCTTGTTGCCTGTCATGTCGTTCTCAACGTACAACTCACCCAGCTTCCCTACCACCCCCAGTATTCCCCCACATTTCCTCAGCACAGACCATCGTCAGAGATGTCTCGCCCAGCTTCGCAGCAAGAACGATGGCCTCGAGAAATACATCTACCTTTCGGGCCTCAAGGAACGCGATCCCAACCTCTTCTATGAAGTCCTTCTAGGCAACATGCTTGAGATTATTCCCATTCTCTACACCCCAACGGTACATCACTCACATATAAGGAATGCCGCAGCTGTCTTACTTGCTCGTTGATACAGGTTGGTGACGCGTGTTCGAAATACTCTCATATTTGGCGACGACCAGAAGGGCTCTACGTCAGCATCGAGAATCGGGGACATATTCGCGATGTTCTTCGGAGCTGGCCTGGTGGCGCAACATCAAGGATCGCAGTGGTAACCGATGGTACGTGCTTCACATATCGGGCAACTACCCAACACTCATTTGCATCAAGGTTCCCGCATCCTTGGACTCGGTGACCTTGGAGCCAATGGCCTTCCAATTAGCATCGGGAAACTGTGCGTGTGCTGTATACATGGCTAGTCTAGTACAAACTGATGCTGCAATGCAGTGACTTGTACATTGCCGGTGCCGGAATTAAACCTGCGACCACTGTACCGATTTGTCTCGACCTTGGAACGAATACACAAAAATTCCTCGAGGATCCTCTCTACATTGGCGTGCGCCGCACACGCCCAGGTGTCGAGGAGGTAGGCCCTGCTTATTATAATCCTCACCTCATCCCTCACACCAATGTCGTGGCCTATTCATAGATGGATGCATTTATGAACGAGTTTATGGAGGCCATGAAGGAGGTCTTCCCATCCCTCCTCGTCCAATTCGAAGACTTCTCAACAGACAATGCCTTCCGCTATCTCGATATGTTCCGGTCTCAGTATCGCTGTTTCAACGACGACGTGCGTACCACCCCTATACCTCTTGTCTTTCCCAAGCCAGTCTGCTGACTCGTCTCTTGTTTCTTGTTCTGTTCCAGATTCAGGGCACAGGTTCGATCTCCTATATTGCGTCTGCTATGTTTATGGTGCTAATGAAATAATCATAATCACCGATCTTCCTGCCGTGATTTAGGCGCGGTCGTCTTGTCTGGCTTCATGAACGCGGCGAGGCTCTCCAGTGCAGCGTCGGGCAGGCCCCTCACGGACCATCGTATACTGTTCTTCGGCGCTGGCTCGGCGGGCATCGGTGTTGCGAAGCAGCTTATGTCGTTCTTCAAGTTGCTTGGGATGACCGAGGAAGAGGCCAGGAGCCGGATCTACGTATGTCTTCTTCCAATCCCTGACAGCGTCATTTCTTATGATCCCCGACGATTTAGACTGTCGACTCCAAGGGTCTCATCACTGCAGATCGCAAGGGGCTTCAGGAACACAAAATATGTGAGGCTCTCACTTCTCCTTCGCCGCTCTCGTGTGCATCTCATCATCCCCGATCAGACTTCGCGCGTGCGGATTATCAAGGTCCACCGCTGACGCACCTTCTCGATATCATTAACTATGTCAAGCCCACGGCACTGCTCGGTCTCAGCACAATACGGGTCCGTGCTCTTGATCCATCTCTCCCTTAAACACGTTGACATGTCCACAGAACGCGTTCACAGAGGACGTGGTGCGTCTTATGGCCTCCATCAACACTCGTCCCATCATTTTCCCCCTTTCAAATCCCGTGTCCCTCTGTGAGGTCGACTACATCGATGCCGTCCAGTGGTGCGCCGTGCATTCCACTTCTCAATCACAAGCCCAACGACACTGATTCATCGATTTTGCAGGACAAATGGGTCAGTGATCTTCGCTTCCGGAAGCCCTTACAAGCCTATCGAGTACGCGGGTAAGATCTACGAGCCCGGTCAGGGTAACAACATGTACATCTTCCCTGGCGTTGGCCTGGGTACGATCCTTTCAAAAGCCCGTCATGTCACCGATTCTATGGTCGAGCAGGCATCGATCGCGCTTTCTGACGCCCTCACGCAGGAGGAGCAGAGTGCGGACCTGGTGTACCCTCGACTTGCACGCATTCGTGACATCAGCGCAACTATTGCACTAGCTGTTATCAGGGCGGCTCAAAAGGATGTACGTATTGCTCTTACGTCTTTTTCTTTTTGTTGAGGTTGCTGATGACTTCCGTGTTATAGGGCGTGGATGAGAATACTCTTTTCAGAAACCTTTCCGACGCGTCTCTTCTGGATCATATCAAAGCAAAGCAGTGGCAACCCTACCCCACGCATCTGCAAAATGGGAACAGTAATGGAAATGGGAACGTCCACCGTCTCTGATTGATTGATTAATTTCCCTCTGTTCTTCTCCTTTCTTTCTTCGAGCCATTGTGGACTCTGTACTTGTATTTGTTGCCCGATCTATGCCATGTCATCTATTACTACTATCAATCAAACAAATGCATTGCATAAGAATACTTGCCACGTCGGAGCGCAGTTGTGGCGAACACAATTGCAGCAGATACTCGACAACCGTTCTGGAGATCTTTCGACTGAAAAACATTAAGCGTCGAGAGTATCACTGACACGCAAGTCTTTAGCAGTGAAGGTCTCCTTCCACTGACAGATGCCGAAACGGTGGTTCACACCTTTGAGTGTCGGAAGACATGCCACACCACCACATCCGCCCGTCCGCGGCATTGGACGCAAATAAATGACTTCCTTTACGCGTGAATGGATCAGGGCCATGCTGCACATGATACAGGGTTCATGCGTGGTGAATACGGTGAGCGTTGTGAGAAGATAGTTCGAGCCGTTGCGCGCTTCTTCTTCGGTCTCGGGTACTTCGTCTACCTTCTCGGGGATGGACATAGCAGGGCCTGGTGACACAGATACAGATGGCACCATCGATGGAACAGACGAAGGAGTCGATGATGAGGCTTGGAAGTCTGCCATTTTTCTAATGACGTTGATAACAGCGTGTCGAAGCGGATGTGCACTCGTCAGTCTATGGTCACACGCGGTAAACGCGAGACTCGTTGATGGCCATATGGTTGCGTTCTTATTGTAAGGGACAGCAACATGCGCCGCAATGGGCATCTACAAACCCAGGGAGGGATTCAGCAATTCGCGTCATGGATCCGAAAAAGACGATAGCATACCTCCCCTTGACTTTGCGCCTCACGCGCAGCCGCTACCACAGTCCTCATCGCCTTCCATGCCCAATGTGCCTGACCTCGTGTCCAATCTTCAGCCTCCCCCTTCCTCGGTGGCGTGAATATTGTTGGCCAGAAGGTCGATTTTATTTTGAGTGATATCGGTGTCAGTGCGGGAGCACTCGGTACAAGAAGGGTATACGGTGGGGGCAAGTCGAGTTCAGTTGGTGGAGAAGGAGAAGTAGGGGATACAATGAGAGTGGCGAGGAGAAGGGTGGCGGTGTCGTTTATCTTCCGTATTCGTTTGAGGTGGCCAAGATCTGGGGTCTCGAGACCTACTTGCTTTAGCCATCTTGGGCGCGAAGGTCAGTGCGAGGCGACAGTCATGTAGAATGGAAAGCTCACTTGAGCATTTTTGTTATGTGCCGCGGATCAGGAATGTCTACAACCCATGCCTCCACTGAAACAAGAAGTCAAAGGGAAGATGAGCGAGGATTTTGGAGTAGTGCGTCATGCGTACCTGTTCGGATAGAATCCAATTCTTCTTCTTCAGGTGGGATTTTGTACCTGGTGAATGGAAGATCCTCGTCTGAGATGATTTCTTCAGGATCCCCGTCTTCGTATGGGCTTTCTTCTGAGGATGGATCTGCGCTTTCGTCAACAGCTGACAGCCCACCCCAACCATCATCTAGGTCCAGTTCTGAAATACCAGCGGCTTGATCGGGAGTCGCAAGAGGTCCAGCAGGGCGGAACCACAACTTGTGGCCGTAAAATATGCAGAGTTCTTCGTCGGGAGCTACGTTCCGCACTGTCGTGTATCTGATGGATTCGGTGGATGAGTCAAGGGCGTATGACACGTTCGGTAGCTCAGAATGGTTGAATAAGGAACCTTTTTTAAAGGCAAAGTCAGGTAAGAGGTTCTAGACAACACTGAGGTACTCGCACCAAGTCCCAGAGCCAGAGCCATTCGTCCGTCGGTCCATTTGAACGTGTAGTCATTTAGGACCGTATATCTTCCTGAGAAAAAAGTAAATCCAACTGGGCGCGTGGGAGCTATTACCAACGTTACCATGTTCCGCGTATTCCTCTTTGGAAAAAAAGAGAACTGGGCTGATTTCGATCAAGGTTTGCGCAGGTATGGCTCTAGAGGCTGAGGGTTTACATTGAGTATTTTGAAAATGATAGAAAATAATGAACGGACCGTATATCCCCCTCCCCTTGTCATCTGTGCGGCGAATAAGGCATCCTGTGTAGTTGAGGTGCAGTGGTGGTGTCACGGAGGCCATAGATTACACAGATCCGAATTCCGCACCCATCTCCGAGCACGTGCGCGCGACACGTCTCTTTAGGGCCGCGCGCCCTGAACTTGTGCAAGGACCCACGGTCGACGGTCGACACTGTCTACAGTCTGAGCCCGTCTTCCGACATGCATACATTACCGCCGCGCCCCCTGTCGCGCGTACTTCTTCTGGGCCTCGTGCCCGTCGCTGCATGGTTCATCGTCCGTCCCCTTCTCGACCCAGTTCCACCGCTTCCGGCGCTTTATACATCGGTCGGCTTCTCGATTGTTGCATTCCTGGCCACTATATACCTTGTGCCTGTACTCGGACCCACTTTTGTGAAGGCAGGCCTGAAAGGTGGAGATCTACTCAAACCGTACCGCCATGAGATACCAATGTTCGTGAGCCGAATTTCGAGGTTGTCTAAGCATGTCGTTCCTCATCTTGGTGTAGACCTGAAAGCCAAGGCCTCATATGTGCCTCTGTGTATATACTGCTTTTGATGCTCTTTATTCCCTTTGCATTTTCGAACTTCATCCTGAATTTTGCAAACCAGAAGGTGAATGAATCCGAGGGATTATCTATTGTACAATTTCCTCATTATCAGGTGCGTCATCTTTCCTTTGATTTATTTCGCGAACTTAATATTTGTGCGCCTCGATAGCTCTCCGTTTATTTATCATCTATATTATCCCTTCTCATTGCGACTATGCTTGGCTTCCTCGATGATGTCTTCGACATTCGTTGGCGTCATAAACTGCCTATTCCAATCATCGCGTCCATCCCTCTCCTTATGGTGTATTATGCAGAGAGAGGAAACACGCATGTTGTTGTACCGCTACCTCTACGGTTCCTGTTTGGAACTCTAGTCAACCTCGGTGGGTCTGATTCTTTCTCAGTCGACTACTCTAAAGCCCGTTCTTCAGGACCATTGTATTATCTCTATATGTCCCTTCTTTCTACTTTTTCCACCAACAGCTTCAATATTCTCGCCGGCATCAACGGTTCAGAAGTTTCGCAAGCATTGATCATCGCCATCTCTGTCATCTTGAACGACCTTTTGTACCTGCCTTGGCCTATGGGCTTCCGGTTACCCCTTCATTTACTAGGTGGAAAATCAGAAATAGATTTTGGAGGCGTTTGGAGTGCTGGAATGGCCCACGGTAGTCGTGAACTTGTTGAGCGCCACCTGTTCAGCTTGTACTTCATGATGCCGCTTGTAGCTGTCTGCACCGGATTCTTATACCATAATTGGTACGTGCTCCAATGTTCCCATTTTGAACCTAAAATGTATTGTCATTAATAGGTATCCTGCACGTGCGTTCCCCGGCGACACGCTGTGCTATGTTACCGGCATGGCTTTTGCTGTGGTCGGCATTCAGGCGCACTTCTCCAAAACGCTACTGCTGTTCTTCATACCGCAGATATTCAACTTCATCTTGTCATGTCCTCAGCTTTTCGGTCTCGTGCCGTGCCCTCGGCATCGAGTTCCAAGGTACGCCGGTCTGTGCTTGGCTAGGTGATCGCTCTTGAAGAAGTATTTTCTCTGTTTCTGCTATTCCTTTAGGTATGATGTAGACACCAATCTGTTGCATGCGTCCACGACAGATTTCACTAAACCGCCATCACGGCTCACGACGCTCACATTGCGGACGATTTCTACCTTGGGGCTCACACAACTGACAGTGCATCCGACATCGGGAGTAATTCTGAAATGTACCAATCTAACGATCCTAAACTTCTTCCTCATCCGACTTGGGCCGATGGGAGAGAAAAGGCTGGTTCAGGTGCTCATGTGCTCTCAGGTATGATATCTTTGAATGATTCTAGGAGCGAGGCTGAAGGCCCGGCGTTAGGTTGCAGGGAGCGTTCTCGCCTTTGTAGTCAGATATGGACTTGCAGGCCTCGTGTATGATGGAGATAGACGATGAAAATAGCACATGCTCTTTGAACGCCGTGGCTATCTCACATGTCAAAAAGTATCCGGCTCAAGCTCAAATTCTGTTTGAACGCGATAAAGCGAAGTACTTGTTCTCATGGCATTTGGCAAGACAACATGCCAAGCATGAAAGTGTCTATGGTGGTGTTAATGCGCGTATCTACTGTTCGCGAAGACACGCAGAACAACGCTGAGGAGATAGATGGAAAAATGGCCATTATAAACTACAGTAGAAAAGGAGCGCCGACGGACGAGGCGTCAACCCACGGCTGGTGCCGAAGTCTTGACGACGAAATCACATGTTCCGCATTTCAGATCCGGTCATTGCAGCTGAATCCGTTCATGATTTAATAGCACCTCCTCTTCATTTCATATTACTCCTCTCTGACCCATAATCATGTCCAACGAACGCGCCGTCTTTGCCCAGGAAGTCGCTCAAGTCGAGCAGTGGTGGAAAGTGCGTATATACATGCCGCCACACCCTGAGACCGCTGACCCAATCACAGAGCCCGCGTTTTGCACGAGTCAAACGTCCCTACACCGCTATTGAAGTTGTCGCCAAACGCGGCACCATCTCCATCCAATATCCATCTAATGTTATGGGCAAAAAACTTTGGGCGTTGCTCTCTGAGCACGCCAAACGCGGAACCCCTTCACATACTTACGGAGCGTGCGTCCACTTCTATCAACGCGATAGTTCGTCTATTGACCATGCCCCAGGCTTGACCCCGTTCAGGTGACACAGATGGCCAAGTATCTCGAGACGGTGTACGTATCGGGGTGGCAGTCGTCCAGTACTGCATCGAGCACCAATGAACCTGGGCCGGATCTCGCAGGTAAGCCCGATCCAGACGCCCCAATCTCGCCGTTAGTCCTGATGGTTGAACGCCACCTAGACTATCCATCCAACACGGTACCCAACAAGGTGGAGCATCTGTTCATGGCTCAACTCTTCCACGACCGGAAGCAGCGCGAAGCCCGGTCGAGCTTGACGGATGCTGAGCTTGCCAAGACTCCCCATGTTGACTACCTCCGCCCTCTCGTTGCGGACGCGGATACCGGACATGGAGGCTTGACTGCGATCATGAAGCTCGCGAAGATGTTCGTCGAGAAGGGCGCTGCCGGTATCCATGTCGAGGACCAGGCGCCGGGTACGAAAAAGTGTGGACATATGGCAGGCAAGGTGCTTGTACCAATCCAAGAGCACATCAACCGGCTCGTCGCCATTCGATTGCAGTTCGACATTATGGGCGTCGACAATCTTGCCATTGCACGGACTGATTCGGAAGCCGCTACCCTCATCACGTCGAATATCGATGACCGAGACCACCCCTTCATCCTTGGTTCGACCAATGCAAGCCTGGATTCGCTCAACACGGTCATGGTGACTGCTGAACAGTCCGGCAAAAGCGGTGAACAACTCCAGGCTATTGAGGACGCGTGGCTACAGGCCGCAAACCTGCAGCTGTTCTCGCAAACGCTCGCCGACGCCCTCGTAAAACAGGGGGCGAACTCCTCAACAGTGAACAAGTTCGTCGCGCGTGTCGCACACGTGTCGTACCCCGCAGCGGTGGCGATAGCACAGAAGGAGTTCGGATTAAAGAGTGCGCCATTTTGGAACTGGGATGCGCCACGAACGAGGGAAGGATACTACAGGTATCAAGGTGGAACGCAGTGCGCGGTCAATCGTGCCGTCGCCTTTGCACCCTATGCGGATCTCCTATGGATGGAGACAAAGAAGCCTATACTGGCGCAAGCTAAGGAGTTCGCAGCGGGTGTTCATGCAGTTCATCCGGGACACTGGCTAGCGTACAACTTGAGCCCCTCTTTCAATTGGGACGCAGCTGGACTGGGCGAAAAGGACATGGAGCAGTACGTATGGCAGCTTGGCAAGCTCGGCTTCGTTTGGCAGTTCATTACTGTAAGTCTCTCGACTTTTTCTTTCCAGAACGAAGTTAGCTCACCCGTAAGTATCGCTAGCTTGGTGGACTCCACTCCAATGCATACATTTCCGATCTATTCGCGCAAAACTATGCCAAGACAGGAATGAAGGCATACGTCGAGCTCATCCAGCGGAAGGAGCGCGAGCTTGGCACCGATGTCCTTACACATCAGAAGGTTCGTTTCGGCTTTCGCATGAAGATTTGCATAAATCCTGACATTGGGCAACCATATAGTGGTCTGGCGCAGATTATGCGGACAATCTCATCAAGACTGTCACTGGTGGTGTGTCGTCAATCTCTGCAATGGGCAAAGGTGTCACAGAGACGCAGTTCACAACGAAACTGTAGACCACGAGATAATTAGATTTATATCTTGAATTATATGTATTAAATTAGAAGAACGCACATATTGTATAGGAGTTTGCTTTCACATAGTTGGCTTCAGTTAAATCAAGGTTGATTTGAGGTGGATGGAAGGAGGGAACGTCGGCAAGTTCCGAACACCATTCTTGTGACAAACGCAGCCATTACTACCATACTACTTATTTCTACAAATTCAATGGACGAACGTGTCAAAGTCGCTTCCAACTTTGTTCTTCAATCGCCTCCAGGTGAAATTAACGATGTGCTCAACGGTTCGTCAACCCGGTCGCCAACGCCAAACGACATGTTGATTATGATTAGATGTGCGCAACATTATCTCGGATGACGAGCTCTTGGGACGTGGTCTACTGCCAGCCATTCGGACGTATAATCTCGCACAACTAATTGTTGTCGAAGTCCCAGGCGCCGGTCACCAGGTGAATTTCCATGTCGAGGCAATCTCCCTGTGCACGCGTTGAATAGCAGGATTTCAGTCTGTGATCAGTGAAGCTGCGCGGGCCGCCGCCGCCGCTTTTTCCACCTCAATTTCGACGCCAACTGATGAGGCGGGGATCGAGGAAGGCTTAGAGGGCTCCGAGGATGTGGAGCGATTCTTGGATCCACGATCCAAGACCACTTTTGTATTCAATCATCTAACCCTTGTGTGTCCTTCTATCTCTGGACTCTACGCGTCTTTTCTGAAAATATTGTAGGAGGCATCGGATGTGCAATCTGTAGAACTCAATCCCGACTCTGAGCCTTTCAGGTATGTACTCAGACGCGACATGCATATTTCTCCTTATTCATAATATTACTAGAAAAGCGCTGGAGACCGCGGTTCTATCTTATATTTCTTCACACTTTGCCGATGGTGTAGGGTCAGTGTTCGCAGTGCCAAATACGCCTAATCAGTTCATAGTACAAGTTGTCGCGAATAAATACAACGCCACGAACTATTGGTAAGTTACCCTTCCATTAGCCCGAATTTACGGGGACCTGATCCGTTCATAGGTCAGGACGATGGAGATCTGAATACATCGTTGACCTGAGCGAAAATAAAGTGACAGGGAAAGTTCAGGTGAACGTACATTACTATGAGCAAGGAAACGTGCGCTTCTTTTCTATTTGCTTCGATATTCAGAATGAAATCCATGCCTTCCTTCTTTGTTAGGTGCAACTGGCAACGACGCACGATCTGACACTTACACTTCCCCCGGCCGTCGTGACGTCAACACCCAGCGCATCAGCATCTAGGATACTTGCACTTATTGAAGACGAGGAAAGCAAATACCAAACGACGCTTAATGAGACATATTCAAAGATGGGCGAGAAGACTTTCAAGGGCCTTCGACGTGCGCTGCCGATGACACGGCAGAAGATAGACTGGGATAAGGTGCGTTCAGGCTCTATCTCGCATTCTAGCCCTGACAATCTTGCTCATAGGTGCTGGGATATAAACTGGGCGCAGAGCTAACCTCAAGTAAAGGTGTATTTGGAAACTCGTAGAACAACAACTCTGTCATGTATTTTTTTTCTCAACGACACTTATGACTAATCAAATTATGTGTGGTTCCAGGATAGCATTGATGCCATGGCTTTGTTCCTAACTCAACATTTCCAATTGGACTAATTGTACACGGACTGTTACAGAATTATATATAGATAAACACATTCAGCGTAGGCGAGAACGTTTCGTTGGAGTATGGTCCATTGCGTTCCCAACATCATCGTCTTCATCGACACGTCGCCCAGGGCCTAATAATAGGATGTCAGGAGAACTAGAACCGGGTATGAGCCACTCCTCTTCATCTTCTTTCTCACTGAGAGCTGTGACAACCGAGAATATACTACTCTGTGAACGGACACCGAACGAGATTGTAGATTGCGTCCTGCCGAGCTTCGGTCTTGTCGGTGTGGCCTCCACCAAAAGCACACCTTCATCTCGCTTCGTTTCCCTTTTGGCTGCTGCCTCATTTGGCAATGGCGGTTTCTTCTTCACTAGCTCTTCCTGCACGGGGCGTGGCTTGGGCTTGAACGCACGCGACATACTGACCTCGCGGTTCAGTACGCGCTTCTTTGACGGCCCCGCCGTAACGCTGCGTTCGCGTTCAAGGCGTTCTTGGGCAAGCGAGACGGATAACGAGCGTGAGCGGTTGCGTACGAGGGGCTGCGGTGCCTTGGAGCTAGTGGTCGAAAGTGCTGGGGAAGGATGTCGTGTATCCCTAGTGGGAACACGTGTGATGTCGGGGGAGGTAGCACGGGATGAACCGGGCGATGATGGTCCTGATAAGTCTGAAAAGACAGCGTGGGGGAAGAGTTTGGACTTCATCAGAGCGCACATCTCTGGAAGTTGTTTTTCAAACCTACAAGTTGTGTGAAGTTATGCAAGGGATCAGAGGAAGTTGGTTTTCATACTGAGGCTTGACAATATCCTCGAAAAATGTCTGCATCCAGTCAAGTGGCTTGTCCCTCAACCCTTCTGACTTTGACAAGTTCTGCACGCCATCCATCAACTGCCACACGGACAATTTGTCTATGAGGGCCTCCAGGCAATCTTCGAAAGACGGTTCTACTTTGGTTTCGTGATTACTTCGCTTGCCTTTCTTCTTAATTGGAGATGGTGGTAGTGGAGGCGGCCCAGGAAGAGATAGCTTTAGGAAGTACAAAAGTATTTGTATCTGAAATCTGGATACACGTCATTGGGATAGTGTCTAGGGATACGCAGCACTTACTCGCGCCGTTCCATTCGTTCGAGGTAGCTTGCCCGCCATTTCTCGTCCTCCCATGGGCCCTCGCGTATCCGAGCCCTCAGTTCGTCATTTGCCTTTTCGTGTTGCAACGCATACCACATCATCATCTCTTCTATCTCTCCAGCTCCACCGCCATCGGAGAGGATCTGTATGAGCTCTACATGATACTTTCGTCGGGCAGAGCGTGCCGTTTGTAACAGCGGCTTGAGGTGCGTATGGAGGGCGTGAGGTTCTGAAGGTTCCGATGAAACGCGTAATAACATGGGTACAAGGAGCTTCAATGACATTATTGACTGTTTAGGATGAGCATAAGTGCTGCATTCCGGAATATGCGATGCGTCGGGACGCGTCAACGTACCTCTGGCAACCAAAGGAATTGGAGATAAATCCGAGCAACATAATCATCGTCAGTTTCGTCTTCTTGCACTGAGGCAAAAGGATAGTCGATAGAAAGAGATTTCTCTTGTGTTGCAGTCCATTTGATCTTTGAAATGCTACTGAGGGAGTAATGCAAGGTAGAGACCATTCATGCGATCGTGGTTCGAGTTTAAGACACGATGATGACATCAGTTCAATTGTTTTTGCATATACTAGCACATTCTCAATCCCTTGCAAACCCAAGTTTCTCGCGGGCGCCTTGTAGATAATGTCTCAGCAACATCATGCTAAGATTGGGCAGGTTTCTTCGTGAATCTTTGACAGACATTGGGCGGAGATTTGTCGGGAGTTGTTGGCCTAGTTAAACATGGCTACATCTACGCAAGAGCTTCTGTCTACAGTACTCGCCATGTGGTCACATTGTCGCCATCCACTGGCCCTACAAATAGACGTTGCCACCCAATAGCAAAAATAAATTGAGCAGAAAATTCGTCATGAAGGTTATATTCAATAGTACTCATCGAAAATCGGCAATCACACCACTCGGCCGATAGTGAAATTTAAAATTCGCCTGCTATTCTTCCTCACTCAAACTACCATCGTCTCCGTCGCATCAAAGGTGAGCTACAATTCTATATCCTTATAGTAGCCATGTGCCCCAGAAGCAGAAGTGGCCATACATGGAAGAATCAAACTTGTGACCACATATCCATTCGGCAGGTGTTAGGTGCTATAACTATCTGTCGCCTGCATTTCCCCGTTCTAACCGTCTAGTTCCTTCGTGAAACGCTAATCTGGAGTAACAGCGACGATGTGGACAGCTCATACTCGCAGCCTATCCGGTCGTATCGTTGGCCGGGCTTTGAGGCCATCCTATACCACTAGTCGTGCCTTTTCGGGCAGTTTCTCCAGATTGCGTGAGTGCTTTCCGGGTAACCGGTTCATTCCTTGCCTCTAACCCTCATTGCAGAAATGGCCCAGAAGATTGTGGTACAGAATCCTGTCGTCGAACTCGACGGTGACGAGATGACCCGAATCATCTGGAAGAAAATTCGTGAGGAGGTACGATTAGAATTGCTTGCCGGTCATCGTCGCTTATCGTTCCCCAGCTTATCCTTCCTTACCTTCAAGTCAACATAAAGTACTTCGATCTCGGACTGGAGTACAGGGACCAGGTGTGTCTCAAGGTGCCTTGCCCTGTCCATCGACTCAACCATCATAGACCAATGACCAAGTGACCATTGATGCTGCCAATGCTATCTTGGAGCACAGCGTAGGCATTAAATGTGCCACCATTACACCAGATGAGGCGCGCGTTAAGGAATTCAAGCTCAAAGAGATGTGGAGGAGCCCCAATGGAACTGTGCGCCTGTCTCTCCCTTACACCCTCGTCCTCTGTTGAACGGTCGTTAGATACGTAATATCCTAGGAGGTACCGTGTTCCGTGAACCCATCGTCCTGGGAAGGATACCGAAACCCATTCCTGGATGGGTGAACCCCATCGTCATTGGGCGTCATGCGTTCGGTGACCAGTACCGATCCACTGACTTTGTTGCCCCCAAACCAGGAAAGCTCCAACTCGTCTACACTCCTACAGATGGGTCAGCACCGACAACAATGGATGTCTACGATTTCAAGGGCAAGGGTGTCGCCATGAGCATGTACAACACGGACGAAGTAGGTTATTCATTGTGTATTGCTGCTCTGTGGACTAAATCATCGCAGTCAATCACAGGATTTGCCCACTCGTCGTTTAAGATGGCGCTTGCCAAGAAGATGCCGCTGTTCATGTCCACTAAGAACACTATCCTTAAGAAGTATGATGGTCGCTTCAAGGACATCTTCCAAGAGATCTATGAGGCGGAGTACAAATCTCAGTTTGATGCTGCTGGTATTTATTACGAGCACCGCCTCATCGACGACATGGTCGCGCAAGCAATCAAGTCTTCGGGCGGCTTTGTTTGGGCTTGCAAGAACTACGACGGTGATGTCCAGAGCGACATCCTCGCGCAGGGTTTTGGAAGCCTGGGCATGATGACCTCGGAACTGATCACACCTGATGGGCGTGTCATCGAGAGCGAAGCTGCTCACGGTACGTATTTGTGTTGTTTCCATCTCATCTTCGGATGCTCATATTGATGTAGGCACCGTGACGAGGCATTATCGTGAATACCAGAAAGGCAAGGAGACTTCGACTAACCCCGTCGCCTCGATCTTCGCTTGGACACGAGGACTGCTACACCGTGCTAAGCTCGATGGCAATGACTCCCTCCGTCTCTGGTGCCAGGATCTCGAGAGTGCCTGCATTGAGGTCATTGACAAGGACGGAATCATGACAAAAGATCTAGCTCTTGCCATTCATGGAAAGAATATGAAGAGAGAGCACTGGGTCGTCACTGACGTGTACATGGACACTGTCAAGGTGCGCGATTGTGTACAAAAATTCAAATGCTAAAACTGATCTCTGCTTAGGCCAAACTTGACGAGAAGCTTGCTGCAAGGGCGAAGCTGTAAAATCTACTGATATCTGACTAAAATGGAACGAACAATGTACGACGGGGACACTGCTACATCTGTACAACCTACACGACTAACTTTCGGCTCGCCACGATATTGTTGTGCCAAGTCATGCAACTTTTCTCAAATGGATTTGTTTTGTCGCATTCAAAACGTGTCTAAGTATAATGAACACAGGTGAAGGTAGGAACTGTAACTTGCCTCTCGCAGACGTCCAAAACATCTGAATAAATGTCAATCCACTCCTTGTTCGATGACGTTTTTGTTCATGAAATTTGATTTATTATCAGCGCCGCGGATATTGAAATTGTGACAAGTTCCGGACCAACAAAGTTCCGACGTGTCGATTTATCGTTCATTTCTTCTGTGTTCTGCTGCTGATAAGTATAGCTTGAAGGCTTCAAATTGGCATAGACTATAAAACTTTCTGGTTCTCTGCTGATCATCCTCTGCTGCCAGAATTAGAGTGACATCCAATCGCCATGTGTTGTCGGCTTCATATTCGCCGCTCCCTGAATCACTGATGATTCTCAAACAATTGTCCCTCCCAACGACCCAATATAGACCAATATGCACCGCCATCAAACCCATAGCCGAAACTCCTTAAGATGCGGATCGACAGGTTCTTGATCCCCCATTCAAGCTGGTCTTGTATCAACTTCACCATGGTCCTTCAATGCCGCTGCGCAGGTCCGTTTCTCATCATATTCAGCATATCTTCATACACTCATGATCTTACAGCATTAGCTCTCTTTGCCTTGGCTTCTCTGGTTGCTGCGGAAGTTCATGTCTATGAACCTCCTGCACTGTACAACCGATCAACCACATTCCAGCTTAAGGCGGGAGGGAAAAAGGTCCCGGTTTTGAGTGCGTCGTTCCCTGTTTCTTCAGCCCGAGACTGCTTATACATGCATATTCACAGCTCACCGCGCATACGACTATGCCCATTTTGCGGCTGATGTTGGCATAGACATCGAAGTCAACTTGCTCGAAAAAGTTCCCCTTAAATCCATAAGCATCGTCGCCTCTCGCTTCGACTATAACAACAAACCCCGACTTCACAAGAACACGGTATCCTGGAAGCTCAATGATCATAAGTACTTCATATTGAAGATTGATGGAGCCCATGAGCTCATCGTTGCGGTTGACCCTCCGGAAACAAACGTACCTCCTGCCACTGGACCTAACATTTTCAACGTCGCAGCTGCGCCTTATAAAGCAGATAAGCTGGGTGGCAGGCTCACAACGCACGCCTTCGAAGCCGCGATTGCTGCCGCCGGCCAAAGCAAGAGAGAAGATCCCATCATCTACGTCCCGGCAGGCGTATACTTCATTGGCAACCTCGTCCTTCCGTCAAAGTCATCCCTCTACCTTGCACCGGGTGCCGTTCTGCGCTTCACCGGCAACTCCAAGGATTACCGACAAGACTGGGAGCTGGACGGTGAGGGACGTTCTGGAACATATTGGATTTCGACTGCCCACAATTCCACCGATATCAAGATTTTCGGGCGGGGGACTATTGATGGCGAGGCTTCTTCACATATAGACGACCACTTCACCCCAATGCTCATTGTGCCGGTCCTCACAAGCCGCTTTTCTATCGATGGCCCATTGCTGCGCGACTCTGGCAGCACCGCTTTGAATATTATTCATTCCAACTCTGTCGACGTCCGGAACTTGAAGGTTTTCAATTCTATCGATGATGTGGAAGATGTGAGCCTTTGACGTCATATTTTGTCCTTCTTGCTAAGCAGTCTCTATTTCCTTCAGAATGGAGCTGTTGACATCGTGGAATCCCAGAAGTGAGGAATATTTCAAACTATTGCCTCCCATGCTCACACTTAACCTGTAACTATTTCAGCGTCACTGTTAGCGACGTGATCGCCATTGCGACCGCTGACACGTATACTGCAAAAGCAACCAAGCCTGCCAAGAAGAAGGTCCCTGCAGTACCTGGTGGCCTCCAACCCTTGAAAGACATACTGTTCCAAAACTGCTTGGGTTGGACGGCCAACTACGGCTTCAAAGTCGGACAGGGCGCTTTGTCAGACATGACAAACATCAAGTTCTACAATAGCACGGTTTATGAAGCCGCTGTCGGCATGGGCATTCACAAAAAGGTAAAGTTTTACTTTATCAATTCGTCATAGCTTAACACTGAGCGCTCATCTTATTCTAGTGGGGTCCCGGAACCGCGTCGAACATCACTTTTGAAAACATGATCATCAAATCGACAAGTTACACCACCAGCATCCTTGGTGGTATGGTAGGAGCCTGGATCGCACTCTTCATTGAAGATGGCAAAGCCGGTGTTGGGCCCATTACCGATATCCTCGTCAAGAATGCTCTAGTCATGCGGTCGGGTGGAAGTCGTCCTCTTATTCGCGGCGTCGAAGGCGCCGAGGTCAGCAATGTTCAGTTACGCAACGTCTGGCTGCCTAAAGGAGAACATCCTGCCGGCTCCTTGGAAGATTTGGGGCTGAACAACCTGAAGTTCACTCATAACATCACTGTTGTGGATGCTATCCATCATTCTCATCACCACGCCAAGGCGTCCAAGCCCGAGACACAGGTCGCACTCGGAGAGAATGGAAGCGCTTAATCTCGGGATTTTTCAAGAATGGTGAATGCTCACTACTGGTTCCGGGCCTTTGTCCTCGCCAGGGTTCGCCTTCGTCGGGGCTCGGGCGAGTAGTGAAACAGTGCATTCTGACTCGGCAGGGTGATGAAGGGACCATTGCGGGCTTTTGTAGCAAGT
>JABCKO010015952.1:0-20254 GCA_018855915.1 Tephrocybe sp. NHM501043
CGTAAATTCTATGGTGCCGAGCATGATCCTGGAAAGCCGATCCATGATTACATCAATCAGATCACCAAAGTGGCAAGCCAGCCCTCAAAGCCATTGGTGTCAAGCTCGAGGACGAAACTATCATTGACGTGTTCATCACGAACCTTGATGAAGAATGGACCCATATTGCTGGTACCCTCAGCGCAGCTACTGGTGTCCTCACAAGTGTCACTGACATCACTGGCGCATTGATCGATGAAGAAGAGGCATCATTTGTCTGGTGCCGGATAAGTCGCATTGGTGGGGACTACTAAATTTCAGCCTGGAGTCACATGCTACAATTGCGAGAAAAGGGGCCGTTTAGCATGGAACTGCTGCAGCCCAAAGAAGGAAATTCAGGACAAAAAGGTGACAGACAGACAGTGCCCATGTGGGGACTGATGACTATGCATTCTAGATTCCCGAGGTGTGATCATCCTCGATGACAATACTGGATGCCGAGGCCAGGGGAGAGCCTTGATGGGTGTTCCAGGACCAGAGAGTGTTTCTGATGAGTTTCCGAGAACAGGTTGATTCTCAATGACGTTTTTTTGATTTGTAGACACTTTTGACATAGATATTTCCGGATTAAGGGGGAGTTGGAAATACCTTTTTAGTAATCCGGTAATATTCACCCCGATGCCATAACACCGACGCTGCACACTTACTGTGTAGTATAGCCTTGACATAGCATAAAAATTTTATATTCAATAGTAGATACTATAAATTACTACAGAAATATAGACAATCTCCATGTGAGATTGTACCCTATGACCTAACAGCCTCTGTGCAGTTATAAGGGAATACCTTAATTCCAACTGTTGATGGCAACACCCATTTTACTTACCCTTTCCTCTATCTTACGACAATCCAATGTGCCAACGGCACTTTCATCCCCGCTAAAATCCGCATCCATACAGTCCTAAAACGACACAGGCTTTCTCACCCACACTGTTGAACTTGTTTTCGTTGCCGCCAAAGCTCACTTCCTCTTAGTATAAAATGTCATAGAAATAATTGACTGTCGAGCAGACATCACATTTAAGTGCTGCGAAACAGGCAAAATTTGATCTATGGCTGGAGCAGAGCGATGGCCTCCCTGATGAAAGATCTCTTCTAGCGGGGTGATGGGCAACACAGGGAGCATCAAGTATTCAGTGGCATGAACGATGGCGTGCATCATCGCTCGAGCCAACTCACACCAAGTGGATGGCCTTGCTATGTGTCTTGGAACGTTCTTCGGTGTTGTATGTTTTAAAATTATAGACTAACATTGTCCCGTATTTGCACTGTGTGTTTAATGCGACAAGTCTTTAATTGGTGCTTTGAGTTTCATTCTACTTCTCTAGGTCCACTGTCAGATTTAAGTTAGGAGTAGACTTCGATACGGTGATCGCTTCTTCATTGCGATGAGGGGTGAAATAGGGCGAAATCGTGACTTGTGCAGCAAGAAAAGAAGGGTCTTATGTCCTGTATACCATGTGATCATACTGTAGAATTGTCTTTCCACATATCTAGTGACCATCTCAACAATATGAACACGGTCTAGGACTTAAGGGATAGCTCCAAGATGAGCGTGCTGCGGTAGCCAGTCTTTCTGATCGTCTCATGCGCCTCAACTTACTCTCAAAATGAATCACCAGCTTTGCCACTGGCTTTGCAACGAACAAATATGGAAAGTGAGAGAGAAATAGAAACAATACGCAGAGTAAACTGCCTCAGTTTTAATTTATCATGGTACTGGAGAGTACTAGCCATAGTTAGCACCGAACTCCACAGTTTCTGAAAGTTTAAGATCAGAGTTAGGGCCAGCAAGTTGGATCCAGGCGAAATAAGTTGAAGCCTCCAGAGTTATGGCATAAAACATTACGAGAACCTGAAATTGAGACGACAGATTGTTCTACATATAAGGAACCGTCTGCCCTTGTCATCATCGTTTCAATGTGTCGCGACTAGTCGTCATGTGGAAAAAAACGCGTGGTATTAACAGACAAACACGAACACGTAATCCAAGAACCTGGGCGACTTCTGCAACGGGTTTGATGACCATTGCAGACAATGAAGCTAGCCATCTGAGGCGACCTCTTGCCCGTCCAAATAATAGTGGCGTCATCTGAATTGCGGTAGTGCTTAGGTCAAATGCTTCGAGTTCTATGTAGGTGCTTATCTGGACCGTGTTATGTGCACGATCCGCAGCCCGTGTGATAAGGGGGTGGCACGTATGGTACGCATGCACATTTTCTAGGTGCATTCTTTCGAGCTGTAGGCGGGCACGTATCCCACACCCTTCTCGATTGAATCCTACCTTGTCGAACCCGATTTGATGCAGTCTTGCTTCGTGTATGTCATTACCGCCTTCGAAAATTTTTGATTTAACGTCGCCCTCGCACCTTCCCATTCTAGATCCTTGACCAAGGCGGTATATATATTTGCTCTGTCCTGACGAGGTTCAGCGTCTGATTCACATCACCCACCATGTTCAAACGCGCGTTATTCATCCTCGGAGCCATCGTCGCACCACAGCTCTCTCTTGCCGCAGTGGCGTCTATGTCTAGGGTCGTAGATCAAGTCCAGCTAGATGAGGCCACTCACAGTGACTGGAAATGCCCCAAGGGATTCCATCATGGCTTTGAGTCCATCTCCTGGCATGTTGGAGGTATGCACGCGAGCACGTTCATGAACAAGACTGGGTCCTTCCTCCACGGAGAGTGGTATGTAAGTCGTATCTTTAGGTTTCTGCATATACTAGGACGTTAACATTCCTCTAGGATGGGCCGATAACTGAAACAAGTGGCACTGACAATACCGTTGGCGCGACTCGCACCTCGCTCGATCCAGACGGTCCCCCAATCGTCGAGCGTCTAACTTATTACTATCGCACCCCTAAGGAGTGGGTCATGCGCTTTGTCCTGGACAACAAGACCCCCGTCGTAATCGAGAAGATGGTCTTCGCATCCTACGATGAAGAGATTCGAGCAGAAAGCATCTGTGGCGGGAAGGCTACGTATCTTAGCATGACGGCCACATACTGCTCAGAGAAAGTCGCCGAAGCGTATTCTTTGTTTGACCTGTATAGGAGGAGGGTCATGCTGGATCTGGAGACGAATTTGGGTGTTCTGGTGTTCGATGGTACTTGCCCAAGTAGGTGACATGCTTCTCCCTGGATTAGACATGGGGGCGGCGCTGATGTTGAACTAATAGGCAAATACGTCGTAGACTAGCAGGCAATCTTTCTAAGCCATCGTATACAAGCCCCGGCGTTTTCTTGTTTACTCGCAAATTTTGATGATGAACCTGACTCCAGTAAGTCACATGAGTGCGATGCTACAATGAATAAGTTAGACAAGTAAAAGAACATACACGAGAGACAAAAGGTTGTTGAAGGGCAGTACAAAGTAGGCCCACTCACCATTCAGAATGGGCTGAGGCGGTTACGGAACAAAGAGAATAAGAACAAAGTTTATCCCGAAGAATATAAGTGGAAACTCTACGCGTTGGCAGTGAATAAGTGCAAGAAGATGTCCGATGTCAATAGAATATTGAATGTACGTCAAATGTACGTATGTTGCTGCCTGGCATGGCAGTGGTATAACACAATCGGCAATATCCGTGACCGGTCCGAGTCGTCCGACTGGAGGAAGTTCGAAGAGCTTCTTTGGAGCTTCTTGGACCGCCCCACAACCTCAGAAACATGGAATTAGGCTTGAAAGATATTCACGTCCTCGTCACCGGTCAATCCTCCAGCCATTTCACTGAATCTCCGCTTATGTTTTATTATTTATATTCAGGCGCAAATGGCGGGATTGGGCTCGAAATTGTCGACGTCTTCTTGCGTAATTTAGTATCATCGACTCCTAGTGATGTTTTCTAATATCTCTATATTACGTAGAGCAAGGAGCCAAGGTCACTGCACATTACAACTCGAGTAACAAGAATTTGGAACCTATACTCTCACAATACGGGGAGAAAGTTCAATCTCTTCAAGCCGATCTGACGGTCGAAGACGCGGTGGCTAAGCTTTTTGAAAGCGCTTCATCACATTTTGGCCCTGTGCAAATCATCATCGTTAATCATGCCATCTGGCCTATTTCAAGCGAACCTGTAGTTCAAATGTCGCTTGATCAGTGGAGGTCTACTATCGATATCAATTTGACGGCCTCATTTTTGGTTTGCCGGGAATTCTTGAAAGGGTTACAGTCGGCTTCGGAAAGTGCCAAGGACTATGCTTCAATTCTATTCATTGGAAGCAGCTCTGGGAAGTTCGGTGAGATGAGAAATCAGGTTACGCCACGCGATCTGATTGTTGATCTCTGTATGACTGGCAGGTGAGTTTGGGCACGCGGATTATTCGGCATCCAAGAGCGGTATGTGTTTGATTTTTTTTATTTCCTCGTCAATGATCCTATCTCAGGTCTCAGCGATGATGTATGGGTTCACCTTGACTTTGAAAAACGAGATTGTCAAGATCGCTCCGAAAGGCAGGGTCAATTGTGTTGCGCCGGGATGGGTGAGAACGGTGAGTTTCAACACAATGCATTCATAAGGAGTGGTTTACAATCGAACCTTTGTAGCCCATGGTCGCGGAAGCGCTGAATGATCCTGAGGTTGCCTATCGCGCAATCGCCACGTAACGATTATCCGGTCCACTAGTACCGATCGATGCCTACTGACACTCTATTAGAACACCCTTGAAAAAAATTGGTCTGACCAGCGATGTCGCCGGGCAAGTAGTGATGTTGTCATCTCCACGCATCTCTGGGCATGTGTCAGGGCAAGTAATCATGGTCACTGGCGGAATGGAAGGTGATTTATTCGCACAAATAAAAACCGTGCTTCATTCTGATTCGTTACAAGGTCGTCTGCTGAATCTTCCTCAAGATATGTAATAACCTAGATCTGCAATCAGAGTGGAATCGCCCCATGCAGCCTGAAATCTCGAGAGCTTGCTCCGATCGATACGCCGATTGTGCCTTCTGGCTTTCGCCACCCTTGGTCAACGACGTCCCAAATCGAGAGTGCGTGTCGTGAAAGGTTAATAACAACGTTCTTCGTCTGCCCAACTTGCAAGTGGACATCCGAAAATCCTTTCAAGATAGCTGGAGGCTCTTCTGCTGAAGGTGGCAACTGAACATACAGCTGCGGAATCTATTACAATCGATATCAGAAACTTCACCTGATGATCAACACGATGCCATACCTCTCCCCCAGCAACTTTACCGGTGTTCTTCATATCAAAGGCTACCTTGAATGCAGGCCGATGCAACCTGTATATAGTTTGTTTATCCAAGATTTCAGTACAAATTGTATGAGGTTACCATAGCGCGGCTGATGACCCGAATTCGATCGAGCTTGAATTCCCTGCATCCCAGCTCTGCACCTGTCGTTCATTTGGACCATGAGAGTCTATCTTTGATATGTGAAGATTGCTATATTCAAATTTAGTGTAGCTGAGACCGAAACCGAATTCGAATCGAGGGGTAATGTTGCGCTATAACCACAAGAATTATTTCAGTCGGATAATCAGACAGTGCACCATGGAAGAAGCCCACAGCGTCAAATGCCCGATAGCCAATTAGCAGCCTGAGAATGGCAGGGAGTCAGGCGTGTCGTTTGAGTTATCTGTACAGACTAACCCTTCAGTGTATGGCACTGGGAGAATCGTTCCAGATCCTCCGGTTACAACTTGAGCGGAGTAGTCCTCAAGACGTTTCGCAATAGAATATGGGAGACGCCCAGTTGGGTTGAAGTCTCCATAAAGGACATCTGTGATCGAATTGCCTGCTTCCTGACCTGGTGCGCTGGCCCACAAGACCTGCGTGACGTTAGACCATGTAAGATACGAAGGTAGAGTATCTCACAGCAGTGACATTGGGGTGATCTATCCAAGGCTCGACAACTAGTTGCCCGACGCTGTGGGCTACGACGATAGTGTTGTTGTTCTGCGCCGCGACTGCAAGGATCAAGTTGTCTCCCCCATGCCAAGCTGTTATGTTAGTCCTATAGCACAATCAAGTCAGGTAGTACACAGGATGAAAAAGTGCTGTGACCAACCGATCACTGCCTTCACTGGAATCTGAGTTAACAAACACGATAGCGGCGGTATTGCCGATTGCCATGTTTCCTGCTCTTTCAATGGCAAAATCATCAAATAGCCAGGAGACACTTGTGCGATCCTTGCGCGCGCGTGCCTGCAGCGCTTCGTACGGCTAAATACACGTGCAATTGAGTCAGGTATTGTCCATATTTCCGGTCTTTGCTCACAGATATTAAATATGTAAAATTAGCTGTTCTGTATAAAGGTGTGAGCTTAGCCGATCCAGATACAGATATGTAGATACACACCCGCTGCCTCCACCCATAGCTAAAATACCGTCATTTCCTCCTTGATTCCTGAATCCGTTTGGGCCAGCAACACGTGCAGGACCAGCATCACTGCCAGCCAAGAAAATGCTTCTGGGACCTTTAAGTGGTAATGCTTCTTTCTCATTCTTCAGGAGAACGGTGCTCGCTGCGCCAATCTCTCGCACGACCTTGTAATGATCATCTTGGACATCGATATGCTCGTTCGTTGCTTCGTCACCAGGGTTGTTGCCATTGAAGTTGACTGCTGGGAAGGACGAAGAATCTTGATGAAGGAAGTACCATCCAGCCAAGACACGCGTCTACTTACAGATGAATAAGCGGGCACGACCATCATACAGTGAAGAGTACACGCACCGCCATGTCGTTGAGGCGGTCTTTTGAGACCAGCCCGTTTTGGACTGCAGCTGTTAGGTTGGCCCCGAAATAGGAACCGGGTCCTCTACCAACGTTACCAGGCATCGTCATCTATAAGTTGTTACATATTGTCAAAACGGCCAAACGGCAAGCTGATGAATGACCAACATCAAGGCCAGACACAGCAGACAATGTGGAGTGGGTTCTGGTTCATGATTGTTCGTGTTAGTGTGCTTGAAAAGGTTGAAAGAAACAAGGATCACCCTCCCCAGTCAGACATGACATCTTCACATCATCATCAGATCCACCTTCCACCTTTAAAATAATAACGTACATCCTCGGAAGCCAAATTCACGTTTAAGAATGTCGTTAAGAGTCTTGTCATTTTCACAAGCATATGTACCATTAACCTGGTCTGCATGAAGATAAGAATCAAATGTAAGCATTATTTCTAATTTTACGTACTGTAGCTGCACATCACACTCGCAGCACCTGCCATAACACTTCGCAAAAAAGGGTGAGCATAAATCTCATGTTGCGTCCTGTCGTCAACATTGGACGAAGATGTCATACGTGCATGTTCCTGCTCACTGTGGAAAGAAAAGGATGAATGAAACATTCAAATGTTTCTTGCAGATCCTGAGCAGAAGACATACTTGTCAATGAAATGTTTCGCACACGCTTGAACGCCCCCTTGCTGCATGCCAAGGATAGTTTCGTACGAGGCTGATATTCTAATATTAATTGAACGTTGATGAGAGACGATAAAACGTATCTCACCTTCGCCTGCTAAAAAAGGATCCTCGCCAAAACCCTCAAAGTTCCTACCGCCTTCTGCGACTCGCGCCAAGTTCATCATTGGTCCCAAAGCGACATTTACACCTTTACCGACGTGTTCAAGCCCCATGTAAAGTCCGCGAAGGCGAATGAGAGACCGATTGAACCTAGGAATTGTGTCAGACGGTCAGGTCAGCTTCCCATAGATTCGAGACAAACGTTGCTGCGGTGTTAATTCCCGTAGGGAATGCGGTCACAAAGTCCGCAAGGCGAACACCCAAGGGTGAGTCCTGTTAAAGAGTTAGTGACATCGGAAATGAACAAAAGCTTCTGAAGGGGTATGTATCACCTCCAAGCATAAGCCTGGCCACCCGCGCCCTGTTGCTGGTTCAACTGGAGGGATATTGCCCTGGAAGATGTTGAGATCATCGTAGGCGATTGTGCCACCTGATATAACATACAACACAACGACCGGAGATTCCAGTTGACTGAACCCCAGTTGCGACACTGGCTAGTTCTTCAAGACTGAAAGACGCAATCTGCGAGCAATTTTAGTCATTTTACCATGAGCGCAGTGACTACGGCTTACCTTAGCTTTAGCTTTGGTATATGCAGTCGACCAGGCAGGGCCAAAGTCTGGAATAATGACGTCCGAGTCATGAATCGAAGGTGGGTTCTTTGGATCTGTCGCGGGGAATACCCCAGGAACTGGGCTCTGAATGGGAGCGGCTGATCCAGAATCAGAGCTGGAGCTAGTTGCTGTGACACTCGACGATGCGAGACTAGTGATGGACACCGGTATTCCAGATGAGGTACCAGTGGACGTTTCTAGTCCGGTAGAGCTCGCTATCGAAGACGAGGTTAGGACCGTAGAAGAAATGAGGACTGAGGATGGCCCTGAAACGAGGGAAGAAGATAGAGCCACACCCGAAATGGGAAGCAACCCCAAGACTGAAAGGCTAGAGAGTAGGCGATGGTACATTTTCATCGTTCTCTGGGAGTTTCTGGTCCTGATGATGCGTACTTATAGGCAGAAAGGTTCTTGGCAGCGAACACCATCTCACAGAAACCAATGTCAGATGGGGGGTAGCATGCGCCTCCTACATCCCATGATACGCGCTTCTGTGAGGTTTTACCTTATTAATTCACCACTTCTGAGAGACGTGGCGGGTGTACACTGAACCTTGCGCAACTGCCGCCAGTCACCGCACTTGAGATCCTCGTGGCTGGACAAATTAGGTGACGAATGGGTGTCTTCTGTGGCATAAAAATAGCATAACTGGTACCCCACATCATTGGGAAATGTGGTCAGATGAGCTCAAGGCGGAGATCAACATGAGCAAGATGCAGTTAAATATATGACAAGAGAGAGGGATTGTAAATATGCACCTCGCAGGCAAGTGGTGGCGATGTGGTAACGGGTATAAAAAGAACTCAAATCGGCATCATTCGGCACTTTCACTGGGTTTGTTGATGTCAACCCTTGTCAACCACATGGTTGAAAAAGCTGTCTGCTTGCTTGAAGTGCCAGTGTGTGCAAATGATGGATGCAAGGCCGTATTTCACTTAGTAGAACTGAATACCTGTGCGGCCATGAGTTCTGGGTGCATGACCAAGCACTCGAGATATATATCAAGCAAAGATACAGAAAAAGGGTATAATTTATTGATCAAAGTTTGGAAGTGTTCAAAGTTCGTCCATCTTTTTAAGATAATTCCAATCTGTAGGTGACGGGAAAGGTATTCTAGTGAGTTCCAGGAACTTGTCCATGCAGACGGGCGTCCCGGCTGCTTGCACCAATAGTGAACTTGATCGTTCCCTTGGGCTTGCGCCAACCCTGAGCGACGGTGTCCCAGATGGACAGGTCATAACGAGAGAGGTTGATCGTCACGGTCTCCGTCTTGCCAGGGGCGACTTCGATGTCGGTGAAGCCCTTGAGAATGGAGGGAGGTTCGCCTGCAGAAATCGGCATGTTGAGGTATAATTGTGGGATTTCTATGCCAGAACGAGATCCGGTATTCTTGATATCGAAAGTCACCAAATAAGCGGGCCTATGAAGCCTGGTGATAATACATATATGTTAGGAGATATGAACTTCACGTGGCAAGGGATCTTACCAAAGGGCAGTCGAAGAACCCTGGCCAATGGGTGAAGCTTTCCCGGCCTCCCAAGCATTTATCAAGTTCGACTCTGTGCTGTCGGGACGTTGGACGGTGGAGATCTTGAGGTTGCTATAGGCGAAGGTAGTGTAACTAAGCCCGAAGCCAAACTCGAAGCGTGGAGTGATGTTTTTCTGTTTCGTTATGTCAGGTGGAGCCAGACGGAAGAGCCTATATGAACACATACAGCATCAAAGTGACGGTAATCAATCTCAAGGCTAGGGAACAATGTTTATCAGCCTTTTATGCACCAAAATCTCCCACTTAAACGTACCCTTCGGTGTAAGGGATGGCCAGAATATCGTTGGGTCCTCCTCCTGTAAGCAGCTGAGCAGAATAGTCGGATACTTGTTTTGCGATGGTATATGGAAGTCTTCCGGAGGGGTTATAGTCGCCGTAAATAACATCCGTGATAGAGTTGCCAGCCTCCTGACCTGACAAGCCAGCCCAAAGGACCTACATATATATCCTCCAGTCAGCAGAGTTAAATGGGTAGTATCTACTGGCATACGTACAGCTGTGACATTGGGATGATCGATCCAGGGCTCAACAATGAGGGGACCAACACTGTGTACGATGACAATGGTGTTCTTGTTCTGGGCGGCGACTGCAGCGACGAGTTTGTCACCTCCATGCCACGCGGTCAGGTTCTTGCTACAAAGGAAGTCAGTCTCCTGTACTGGTAAGGCACGAGGGATGGATGCTCACCGGTCTCCTTCGTTGCCGTCGACGGTGATATAATCCTCACCAGAGTCGGAGTTGATGAAGACGAGAGCGGCGGACTTGAACCTGACAACGTTGCCGGCCCTAGCAAGGTTGAAGTCATCCAAGAACCAAGAAACGCTGGTCCTGTCCTTGCGAGCACGCTGCTGGAGAGCTTCAAGAGGCTGTGAACGTCCATCAGTCAAGCTCATACTTGGTTCGAAGAAGGCACTCACAGAGACGAGGTAGGTAAAGTTGCTCGTGCCAGAACCCCAGCCCATAGCCAAGATACCATCCTGGCCTCCCTGATCACCGAATTCGTTGGGGCCAATTTTGCCGGGTCCTGCGTCGCTGCCAACGAGGACAATGCTCCTCGGTTTCTTCAAGGGCAGCGCGTTCTTGACGTTCTTGAGAAGAACGGTGCTTGCAGCACCGATTTCTCGTACAATTTTGTAGTGGTCGTCTTGAACATCGATGTGCTCATTGGTGGCTTCGTTGTCAGTGAGGAAGGCGTCGAAGTTGACCTTGGGGTAAGACGGCGAATCCTGTTTAAGCAGATACCAAGCAGCGAGGATACGGGTGGCTGGGGGAGACGAGATATTAGGCAGTTATTATTATCAATCATAAGATTGTGAAATATATACCCATGTCATCGACGCGTGACTCGGGAATGGTGCCATTGTTAACGTAGTCAGTGATATTGGAACCGAAGTACGTGGTGTTCGAGTTGAAGACAACATCACCAGGCATGGTCATCTACATGATACAAGCGTCGATTGGTCGCTGTGGGCATGAAAGGAATAGAACTTTAAGTCTTACATCGAGCCCAGTCATGACAGAGATGGTCGAGTGTGTGCTAGAGTCTCGTCAGTACGTTTGCGACGCCTGACGATGCGCGAAGACTTACGCCTGCCAATCGGACATGATATCTACGAAATACACGGTCAATACTCGTAAGCGAATCGGAAACATAGTACTTACATCCTTGAAATCCGTATTCGCGCTTGACAATGTCGTTCATGACCTTATCAGTCTCGCAAGCGTAGGTTCCGTTGATCAAGTCTATGATATAAGTCAGAGGTGAACATAAAATGAGATGCGCATGACATACTGTAACTGCACATCATGCTAGTCACGCCAGCCATGACACTCTTCAAGAACGGATGAGTGTAAATCTCATGAGTGGTTCGGTCGTCGACGTCAGAAGATGTTTGTGTGCGCTTGTGTTCTTGTTCGCTGAATCTCCACATCAAAAGTGAATCGTCAGAAAGTCGTTGACACTCACTTGAAAACAAGATGTTTTGCGCAAGCTTGCACACCTCCCTCTTGCAGACCGAGAGTAGTCTCGTATGCAGCCTCACCAGTCAGGAAAGGATCAGCACCGAAGCCTTCCCAGTTACGTCCACCTTGTGCAATACGTCCCATATTCATCATGGGACCTAGAGCTACGTGGACACCCTTGCCACGATGCTCTTGACCCATTGCAAGGCCGCGGGCTCGGAAAAGGCGACGACTCCAGCTACCGTGTGGGTGAGCTAATCTGCTGTATATACATCCAATGATGATGGTGACTTACGTAGCTGCAGTGTTGACGCCAGTGGGGAAGGAAGTGACAAAGTCGGCATTGCGGACACCAAGAGGAGAGTCCTCAAGGCAGAGGCCTGGCCAACCCCGTCCATCAATAGGCTCGATAGCAGGAATGTTCCCCTGCAGATATTTGTTATAGAATAGAATAAGTAGAAAAGATAGATTGGTGACGTACAACACATCGACCGGCCATCCAACCCACACCAGTAGCAACACTGATCTTCTCATCAAGAGTAAATTTGCTAATCTGTAAAAGTGCATCAGAAAAGAGATTCCACAGGTATACATAGAGAAGGGCGGAAGAAATTGTTGTAATTGACACTTGACTGCACGTCAAGCTTCTGTGGTTGTTCTGAGATAGCCTGGTATACGGGAAGCGCCTTTTCAACGTAACATCCTATCTCGCTCCAAAGAGCATCTCTCGTGCTTGGCACGAGGTCGCCAAGACATTAAACACTCACCTTTGCTTTGGCCTTAGTGTAGGCAGCGGCCCAGGCTGGAGAAAAGTCCGGAATCAAAGGAGAGCCAACCTAGGGTGTATATTTATCAGAACTTTGTAATGGAAGAGCTGTTAGAATAAGACACACCGGTGGTGGTTTGCTTGGATCAGTTGCTGGGTATGCGCCTTGAACAGGTGCTTGCGAAGGTGTGGGGAAAGGAGAGAACGTATAAGAAGAGATTGGAATTGTGACTTGAGTCACTGTCGCGCCAGCGGAGGTCGGCGCGGCTTGAGTGGTTGAAACAGCTGAAGAAGCTGATGCTGAAACCGAAACACTCGTAGCCGATGCGGGAGCACTTGAACTTGCAGAGCCGGAAGCAGAAGAGTTGGGGAAGGATATAGACACGGATGAAACAGCTGTGGAGGGAGAGCTCGCAGACGCGTGAAACGATGTAGACGAGGATGGAACGACAACAGTCGGGGCAGCCGAGCTAGAGGACGACGCGGATGCCGACACAGTGGCTGCATTGACGTATGGAAGGAGGAGGAGCAGCAGCCCTAGCTTCATCCTGGTGGAGACCATGCTAGTGAACGTTGGAGGGGGTGCACGTAACGTTGTACGAATTCAGACCGTTCATTATAAACTCCATCGCGATCGGTTTGGGTCCTTAATGCACGGCACGGACAGAAAGAATCTAAGATGGCCGGCGATTTACATCCGATATCATTTACGTAACCCTGGTTCCAAGTTTTCTAAAATCTTAACGCATTATTCAAGTATTTTCTTCCCCAAACTGTCTAATCCACTTTTTGGGTCTCTGCGTCGCCAAGTGCACCTCAGGATGCTCATGCGCTGCGAGAAACCCTTGGGTTTCATTCAGTAACGGGCTCAATCGGATACCCCACGGCGCCTATTTCTTCGAAAAAGAAGGGTCAATTCCGGCTAAGCGTCGAGCATGAGGCATTTTTGGTCTTTCTGCAGATTTCTTCCTGCATTCTGAATTACTGAATGTGTTGGCATCCGTCGGCTATTTCTCGAAGGTCCTACTCTCTAACAACAGCTGTGCCCTTCGTGCAGGTGACTGAACAGCTGATCAAATGGGGCCAACATCACTTTCCCAGAGCCAAGTTTACGAGAACTGTACATGTGGAACATCCAGCCGAGCGGGCGCATTGCAGGCGGGGCGCTATAATTGCGCTTCACAACTGTCGCTTGTCAGTAAAGTCTATTATTTCGATGAGAGATCGATGGAGTCATTTGACTTGGACTTGTTGACTTCACAACAACCAGCGTCCCCTTCCCCAGAATGCGGGGTAATCTCCAACATTTGCTTTACTTTACTCGAGCTTCCAGGCATTTGCTCTCTTCTGATCCCTACTGATCCTGGAAACAAGTGTTTAGTTGCCTACGATCATTATTAGCACCAATAATCCAGAACATGTAGTTAGCTTACTCTCGCTTCTCCGAAAACCGACCCATGGCCTCTCATGTAGATCTCATGCGACTGCCGAGGATAAGTATCCTTCCGTTCACCCCTATCCTCTCAGCTATTTTGACGAAGCAAGCGCCGATTTCTCAAAAGTCAAGCATGAACTGCACATGAATTGCTGTATATAAGAAACTATCATGATGAAACTACCCGAACGTTTTACCAAGCCTTTGAAATCTCCATCATGTTCATGGAGCTTCGTGTGGCGCGCCTGGAAACGCAGCATCATGACATTTGGACGCCCAAGAATCTCTAAGAGACCTTACCCAGGGGCATACACCGCGACTTCGGACCGACTGGAACTTTGGAAAACTCCTGAAATTTCTTGGACTTGACTCTGTTGATCGCGTTCCACGAGGTTCCACGCGGCGCTCACAGGGATGCCCGAACCGTACGATGCGTAAGGACCCGCAATCACCGGAAACATGACAATCGTTGCTTGATCATTGCTTGGCTTCATACACAGACGAAATTCGAAATCAGACGACCTACAGAAATAACGACGATGGGAAAACGATTACATATCGGAACATGGATGGGCTTTGGTGAGTCGCTACGTGTACTGACTCGAAAATAGCTATTATCATGCAAGCGGCATGAACCCAACCATGGCCCTTATGAAGTCGGGTGTGAAGACGAGATGATATCAGCGGCTGTAATCAGTCAACAGAAGAAAGATTACCAGCGCCATGTTTCACTTACCTTTTTCAGCGATCATATATGCGGTAGCTGAAGGCGCAGTATGGACGATGACTCTCAATTAGAATGTTTCAACGAGAACGTTGTTGAGAAGACGGACCTTGCGTATGTGATGCGATTTGTATGGGGATGATAGACAGATCAGCAACCCGGAGGTTCTTCGTGCCGTATACCTGGAACACATATGCTAGTTGAAAACTCGAGGGCGAAAAAAGTGACGAACCTTGAGTTCAGGATCCACAACACCGTTCTTGTCCCTCGGCAGCATCGAACATGTTCCTACAGCGTCTATGGATCGAGGTGAACAAATGTCCATTATAAATGGCATAGTTACGTACGCCAGGAACTTGAAAAGTCTTTCCTCAAGTAATCTGTAGTTTGGAGAGGCTATCTGAGCTGGATCAGCAGGTAAAGGCCTGTGAAGATACCTCGGAGCTGCTCATCCGTCTTGCACTCTGCCAGACCTTTCTCTAATTCGACACCAACAATTGATGACTTGAGGGGTTCGGTTTGTGCCATTGTTCTTGTATATTTCAGGTGCTCGACGAGGAGCTCAAGATCTTTATCCATGTAAGCGCCGTGTTGAGTGACAAGGTTCAAAAGATGAACACAAACCTGAATCCCTCTCAAGATAGCGCGGATCGATATCTGGGTTATCCTCAGGGTTGCTGGACCCTGCATGCTAGAAAGGAAGGAAAGAAAGTTATTGGAATGTCAACGAATGCGTCAAGTGCACGAACAACTGATCCTCTCGAAACAGGATGATTGAGGATGGAAAAGAACGAAATATAAGTCTTTCCGGGCTCCGGGGTCGTTGCTGAAGACAAAATGATCATAATCTTTTCTAATATGGTCTGGTGGAAGCTAACCAGTGGTCGAGAACATGCCAGGGTACACGACAATCTCCAGCTCTGGGAGAGAGTCATCGTGAAGGCTTTCGAACTGTATGTCAAGTTGGTCTCGGAGTCCAGGGGATATATCTGGCTGTTTCCTGTACTCCTCTATATCTTTGGCTATTAAATCGGCTGTCCTTGCGGCGCTAGGCGCTTTGATGCTCGACAGAGGTAAGTAAGTAAACGAAGTGACACTAGTTCTCATCAATCCCTTCCCCTCAGCTCTTATGAGATCTTATCAGCCGAGATAACGGAATGTGAGCGGACAAACATACATCAGACGCCTCGCCTCATTAGCGTACTCGGGGTCCCGAAGTCGGTCGAGGGTTGGATGATCGACAGATTGGTGTAGCTCGTATGTAGTGACAAATAAGAGGTGCTCCTGGAGGTTTTCGCCAACACCAGGAAGTTCCAGCTTGACTTCAACTCCAATCTTGTCGAGTATCTCTCGACGACCGACTCCAGAGAGTTCTAGAATTTTAGGATTCACCGGTGTGCTAAGTAGAAAGGCCGTACTATTCAGCTTTGCCTTTTGTCTGCTATAAGGGGACGTACCCTGTGCTCAGAATGACTTCCTTTCGCGCGTTGACGATAAACGTTTGATCTTGATGGATGAACTCAACCCCCGTAGCAACTAGGTCGTCTGAATGTTCATCCAGTCCCTCGGCAAAAATGACCTTCGAGGCTAAAGCGTGCGGAAGCACCTGAAGCATCACAACCGACATCAAAAACAATATAATAATTGCTGATAAAACTTACCGTAATGTTCCTTCGGTCCTTGCGCGGTTCGAGGTAAGCTGAACGCGAACTGGACCGTGCCCATGTTTCACGGTCGAGATTAGCAGATGCGACCCAGGTGCCATTGATCTGAAATTCCTTAGCCGAACGCACTTGTGAAGAGCGCCACTGGCAAAACTAACATTTCCCTTGTACGGGTCATCGACAACCTTGAGGCCCAGATTTGCGCAGGTCTCGTGTACAACGGAGTCAATGGTGTGTGCATGAGGACTGATGGTATAACTGATCGGTCCAGACGCTCCACGTGCGTTTATGTCGTAAGTGTGAGGGAACAAGTCCGTCACCTCTTTCAACGGAGGAGAGAATCTGAATAGATCGAATAAGTAAACACGCAAGGATTGCAGATGCTCACCTCTCCGATTTCATGGAATAATGGCAGTAATCCTTCCAGTTCCAGCCTGCATTGCCCAGTTTCTCGATAGCATCAATATCGCCCGCAGGAGGTTTAGTCCAGGCATAGAAATTGATAGTCGAGCTACCTCCTATAGGTAGAATTCTGTGTAGAAAAATGGGAGGATTATAAAACGATCCTTACCTAGCCCCTTGCCTCGTGACCACAAGACCTGTTTGCCATCTGCGAACGGTTGCGCCGTCGTATAAAAGGCCCAGTCGTACTGGATGGAATATTTAGTTCTATGCCAAGAGATCGATACACGAGCCAACCTTGGGGTCAGCGATTGCTAATCCAAATTGGCCAGGAATTGTGACGATGGGGTCATCGAAAGTGTCACCACCAGCCTCAAGGACAGCAACGGTAAAAGCTGAATTTTCCGATAATCTCACTGCTAGAGCCAATCCTGCCGTCTTGGAAACCTACGTTGTTAGAACGGGAAGCGAAAGAGTTAAAATAAAAGCTCACACCACCGCCGACAACGACAAAGTCGAAAGTTTTCTGGGATAAGTCACTGCTGCTATTACTGATCATGGATGAGACTGAACTGGCCTTGTATCATGATTAGGCAGCCACACTAGGAAAGTGGTCAGACTCATCGTGATCATGTCATTGGTGTAAATAAGAAGCCATATGGAGTATTGCTGCAAAGCGCCTTCCACTTCCCGCGACTTCACAATGTCAGAGAACTTGACACCTAACAATCAAGATGACCTAGTACTGGGCTGAGAATAAGATACTGTATGCCGTCGTACATCAATCCTGCTGGTCCCAAAGTTGCGCCCACATGGCCAACATTGCAGTAGACAGGTAATGCAAATAAACATATTCGTAGAGAAGAAAGTGATTGCCTTGCTTTATTAGTACAGGTTCGCTGCATAGCCACATATGCGCAACGATCATCTCACTCCTTGTGGGTCAGGACCCATCGATCGTCACAATTTCCTAAACGAGGACGAAATTATATCGGCGGCTGAGAAAAGATGAACGTCATATGAAGACAGCATGGTAATCTGCCTAACCCACCTTTCTCGGCATTCACATACACAGCCCCCGGAGAGTTGACACGAACAACGAGATAATGTCACGGAGTAAAAACAATGCTTTGAGTATGCGCCGCAATATGCAGTGTGACAATAAACAGATCTACGACGCGAAGATTCCTCGTGTCGTATACCTGCAGATGTCCAGTGATTCTCAAAAAGTTTGAGGGAGAAATGCTCGAACATACCTTGAGTTGTGAATCTCCGACACCCTGCTTGTCCCTCGGAAGCATGGAGCACATCCCAATAGCGTCCACAGAATGTATATGTCAGTGAACAGTATTGCTTGTCTCATGCTAAATCGTATCAAACGCCAAACCCTTGCGAAATTATCCAACAAGTATTCTTTGATTTTGATGTCTCTGTAAGCACCAAACTGTGAAATGCAAATAAACTGACACACCTGGCACATGTTCGTCAGCTTTGCAGTCCGTACCTAGTCATATCTCTGCCTCAACAATCCCTGACTTGAGCGGCTTACTTTGTCCCATTGTTCGAGCGCATTTCATGAGTTCTACGAGAACCGCAAGATCTGTATAATGATCACCATCAATTTATCGTACCTGCTAACGAACTTATTGAAGGCGAACCCGAATCCCTTTCGAGATAATGAGGGTCGATATCCGGATAATCTTCAGGATTGTTGGACTTTGCATGCTATTAAAAGAGGGGATTTGTCAAGGAGGGGCAAAAGGACGTGTCGACAGTCAGACGTACAACTGTTCCGCGCGATACAGCGTGATTGAGAACACCCAGGAGGGAAGTATACGTCTTCTCTGGCTCTGGAGTCATTTCTGAAGCCACTTATTCGTTCATCGCCAGATGCACATTATTTGAAAGCTCACCCTTGCTCGGGAACATGCCCGGGTATGCTATGATCTCCATATCTGAGCTGCACATCTAGTTGCTCTGCAAGGCCCGGTGAGATACCTGGACCTTGCAGGTACTCTTCAATATCTTTGACAATCAACTCAGCAGATTTCATTGCGCTAGGAGCTTTGACGCTCGAAAGAGGAAGGTATACAAGCGATGAAATACTTGTCCTCAACAACCCCTTCCCCTCGAGGCTAAAGAATCATCAGCTTAAACAGATGAATATGATGGTCTAACATACATCAAGCGCATTGCCTCTTCAGCATGTTCAAGATCGCGCAAGGAGTCAAGAGTTCGATGGTTCACGGAATTGGCCACGACATGCCACGCTCTTTCATATCGTACGTATGAGGAAACAATGCTGCCACCTCTCTTACAAGTGGGAAGAATATAGAGCATTGAAATGATTAAATAGTTCCGCGGAAGTGAATGAAGGCTGCCACACACTTCTCACTCTTGATGCTATAGTAATGATAGTCGTCCCAGTTCTACCCTGGATTGCCCGACTTCTCGAATGCTTCGATGCCGCGCGCCGGTGGTTTTGAATACGTTAGAAAGTTGATAGATGAGCTGCCGCCTTGGTAAATGATTCAGTTAGTACGCATAGTATGTTTCAATCTACATAATAGACGGCACCAAGCCCTTTCCCTCTATCCCACATAAACTCCTTGTCGTTTGCATGATGTTGTTCTTTTGTGAAAAGGACCAATCATACTGGTATGGAGTAAATGGAAGCCAATATATATACCACCAGCAAACCTTGGATATTGTGAGGGCCTGCCCATATTGGCCAGGATATTTAATTGCAGGATCGTCGGTGATATCGCTACCGGCCGGGATCTTCCGTCAATCATACCGCCAAAGCCAAGCCTGTAGTCTGAATCATCCGATGGTCAAAAGAGAAATTGAACACAAAAGCTTGAAGGACTCACACCACCACCTGCGATTATGAAGTCAAAACTTTTGCCAGTCAAGTCTGCACTGCTAGCAGTAATCATACTGGGCACAAGTTAAGGCTCGATAACAGATACTTTGCGGTCAATTTGTTTAAGTGACTCGAAGACATAGTTCAGGGATCAACAAACACATTGGCGCCTTCGTCACAGGATCACAAGTTGTTACTCTTGGTGTTTGTGACAGGGATTGAGTGACGTCAACGATATATCACACGCGTAATACGACTTGGTGCTAAACTACATCATTGTGCGGATTTGGCACATATAAAGCGACTCACGGAGACTCCTATTTTATCCGGTGCTCAAGCGTAACGATAACCACCAACTGCCACTCATCCACCTCTCTACGTCAACTCTTCATTTGAATCATGGTCAATTTTTCACTTTTGGTATTGCGATTTCCCGAGTTCTCATTCTATGTAGGGCTCCATATTCTCAGCTATTGGTCGCGGAATCAATTCCGTTATCTCCGCTGTTGCCAGCCTTATCATGGCCATCGTTGGGGCCATAACTACAGTGAGTTGGTCTCTGTCGCCGCGCCCCCAATGCTCACCAGAGCCTAGGTTATTGTGACCATATTCGACGTCATCACAGATATTCTGTGCTGCAGATGCTTCGGCTCTCGTAGGTCCGGACGCCGCTATGGACGCAAGATGAGGGGTGGTGCAGCAACATACTAGGCGCTCAGCAGTGGTAGCTGCAACGTAGGCAC
>JABCKO010015953.1:3325-22524 GCA_018855915.1 Tephrocybe sp. NHM501043
TTTCAAATGGTTCGTTGGTTCCCATTATGCTGTTGGAAGGTGGGTGGAAGTGAAGCTATGTAACGTTAACAGTGTGTTGTGCACGCATGCTGGATGTTGGAAGGTGAGAGCTTGGAGGTGTATATACGCAGACCATCAACAAAAAGATATGCCAGTTGAAGAACTGGCAAGGGCCTAACTGGGAATTGAACCCAGGACCTCCTCGAAACGGTGAAACCCTAACAAGGAATCATACTACTAGACCATCAGGCCCTGAAGGCCGAGGTCCCCGCAGTATATGATGGGCGGGGCACATCGAGTCAAACAGTGGCGCCGGAGGTGTGTATTGAGGAGATGTGCACCGTAATTTTGAGCGGGGAGGAAGAACTTAATCTGCAAATGGTAGGAGCCATTTTAATGCATGTGGTATAACGCCGGAAATCTGAATCATTGGATAAATATATTGTGGCGCAAACACGATCCGATGGAGCCAAAAAAAAAGACAGCAAACGAAACTAGGTGGGACACCATGTGGGGGGAGGAGCCATTGATCACGTCCCCTATTCAACAGAAGGCTTGCTTGACGGGACATGCTTTTTATTTGTTTGCTAAGGAGTAGTAGTAAAAGTGACGAGCACGTGCTAAGGGCCTGACTGGGAATTGAACCCAGGACCTCCTCGAAACGGTGAAAACCCTAACAAGGAATCATACTACTAGACCATCAGGCCACACAGTATCTTCCCCGTCCGACCAGACATGACAAAATCCCCCAAAACCCATGAACGCCACAGATTCAAGGGACACCACTACATCTCCATCGGGGAACGTCGAATTCGAGTTCTGTATCCACGTCTGCGCCACCTGTATCTCCTTATATAATCGCCCTGCCCCGGCGGGGTGGTGCGAGCCCTTGCGTGGATCGAGAATGGGAGTGCAGCGCGCAGGCCTCGCTTTCAGAGCTTCAGGGAAAGCCTGAGTAAGTCCTGGAGAGCCATATACGGTGAGCACATCATTCATGATAGGTACGAGGTCCCCACACACCCCGTCGGATCTCCCCTCCCTATAACTCCAGACGTTCGAGCCATCATCATGGACGATGAAATCGACTTGGGAGTCTGACTATTTTTATATTTGGATTCGGGGAGTACTTGGTGCACGATCGGACCAGGTTAATATCTTCCACTTCTGGACTTGTTTTTCCGACACATCGTTCTCCGAGATCCTGGCCTGAACGACAAATCCGAGGGTCCTCGAGCTACGCGGGTATCTCAAGCGCCTCCCTTCCCCCTCGCAGTAGAGCCCACGTACAGTTGGGTGCGCTTTTCCGGGAACATCTCGACGAGCCACGCACATCTTGCTGGTGCTCCCATCCCAGGATCGGCTTCGCACTCCAACTGGGGTCGGGTAGAGGGAACGCAGCGAGAGAACAGGATGCAGATGTTACGAGGAAAGAGATCGGAAATACCTGTGCCAGGATACGGAGTTCTGATAAGGTAACGCCAAGGACGCAGTTCATCGATATTTTGAAATCTAGAGGGGGAGCTTGTGTGTAGTGGCCTGTGTTGGCTAACAACGGGATGTGAATAATACTCGTGCATGGTGAGCGGCGAGGGGGAGCGTCCTGTAGATCACGGATTCCGCGGATGATTGGTATGAGTGGTTCGTGACAGCAACGGTGCAGAGGTCCCGGGGGACGGTAGCCACGGGTGTAAGTACACATGGTGTAAGGAAAGGAGGCAACGTGCTTGAAATCCCAATTGTGCGTTGTGTCCACTGTCCAGAGCCCCTGTTGCGATTCTATTTCTATTATGCTGGGTGATGAATTCGAAGTTGACACTATGACTGGCATGAGAGCGAGTAGATGATGTCACGTTATAACTTGAACAACGTTGGATATTGTGTAGATAACGAGATAGCGTGAATACAACGTTGGAGGCCCTTAGTGAGAGGGGACAGAAGCACAAGGACATTGTACATTGTACATTGTCGGCTGAAGCGATGTAGCATTTGTACCGAGGTAGAGCCTAAGGTGGCCCATCTGGGTAGGTTATCATTGTACAAGGCCGGGACAAAGTGTACTCGGCAAACAAATAGTGGGATTACAATAGACGCCCAGGCCAGGAAAGGCAGGTGTTGTGAACAATTGTTATATTTTTGTATGTTTGTAGAACATGGTGGCGGCTATTGTTCAGTGAAGGGAGCCATGCTGGCTTTTGTTCATTGCAATCATTATAAGATGGGTAGAGTCTGCGAGGGGGCCCCAGAAGACGCGCCCCACCATCCCGCTCCCTCCCACGCCCCGCAAGCGCTCGTCGACCTTGACTGCAATTGCCTCGTGGGCCGCCCACGTCCAGCCTGGATCTCCTGGTTCCCCGCCCTCGGCCCGCAGACCGTCCGTCTCCAGCAAGCGCATCCTCAGCCCACCGTCCTTTCTCGTCGTCGAGACGCCCTCTCCCGCCAACAACGACTTCCCGATCGACCTCTCCCATCTCGGATACGCCTCTGTCTTCGTGCACCTCCCTAAGTCCCCCAAGTCCCCCGTGTCCATGAAGCCCGTCGAGACCGCGCATCCCCGCCCCAAGTCCATCAAGCGCTTCCGCTCCCTCACTCTCCTCCGGTCCCGCACCAGGCCCACCAATGCCACCGCCCCCTCTTCTCCTAACCCCCACTCCCCACCCATCGCCCTCTATCACGACCACGAGATGCCCCAAATCCTCGCCGCCTCCATCGCCCAGCGCAAAAAGACTGTATATGCCCACGCGAAGCCCTCCAAAACCGCCGCCCAACCAAAAGCCCAAAAGCCCAAACCCAAGGCCGACCTCCCCCCCTCCCTCGCCGCCGAACTCGCGCTGATGCAGTTCGCCGATGGCGGGAGCGCCGAGGACAACATCAAGCGCCTCATGCAAGCCCATGCGCGCGCTGCTGCGCCTGCTGGCGCCAAACTCAGCGCCGAGGCGCCCGCCCCCCTTGGGGACGTGTACCGCGATGGCAAAGGCGGGGTGTGGTGGGACCGCGAGGAGGAGATGGAGTACATGCATCTCCTCGGTGGCCACGACGCCTCCCGTGTCGTGGGACCCGAGAAGTGGGTTTCGTTTGGTGGAGAGGTCGTGGACGGCGATGCGGCGCTGGCGATCGCGAGCCTCAATACTGATGCGGACCCGGGGATGGGGAGGCGGGGCAGCGCCAACTCCATCGCGAGCAACGTGAGCTCGTTGGACCCGTGCAACGTCGTCAAACCCGCAGAGGAGGACGCCGCGGTCGTAAGGGTGCCGCTCCTCCCTGTGCCCACCAACACGCCCCGCGAACCCATCCTGACGATCCCCTCCCGTCCACGCCACGGACACCACCTCCGGCCCTCGCCCAATTTCTTCCTGCTCGACCTGAACGCGTTCGTCGTCCCCAGCACGCCCAGCACACCACGCACACCAAAAACACCAAAAACACCGCACACGCCACGCACACCGCATACCCCGTCCGCGCCCTACCCCTCCACCCATCGCACGCGCACCAGGAGCCGCCCGTCCCCTATCACGCCTGCCTTCGCTCAAGCTCAGCCCCAGACCCGGCCCCGAGGACCCGCGCGCCGCCGCCCTGCCCCGCTCAACATCGTCGCGAACGCTCCCATGCGCGGGGTGTCGCCGGATCTGGACGACGAGGCGCAGGCGCGGCGCGAGTTCGTGGAGGCATCGTTTACGCCGCCTGCGCCTGCTGCGGTTATTGCGCCAAGGAAGAGGGGCATCGAGGCGGTGTGTCGCGTGCCGGATACGCTTCGTGCGCTGCCTCTTGAGAAGAAGGGCTCGAGGATGCTGTTGGGCCTTTTTGGCAGGAAGTGAGGTGGTGATGAAGACGACGAAACGAAACGAAACGAAACGATCGGACCTGGTGTCCCCCTTCCTCTGTACCTCTCGATGCAATGCTTTGAACCCCCCGCTGTGTATAACCTCCTGTCTTCATCTGTATTCTACCCATTTATCTCTCTTCCCCACCTCGCTACGTATACTTTACCATACATCCCCCCTTAATTTCCTTCCTCACCCTCCTAATACTCACGCCTACGACCCGTCGAGGACAAAGACGCTGATGTTCCATTGTTTCAAAAAATTCATACCCATCGCGTCCTTGTAGATCCCTGTATTGCTAATCACCTGTCTTCATCATACCGCGATTTTGTATTTTGTATTTCTTTTTATGACCTTTTAATCATTGTACTGAATAGCCCTTGGATCACCTGCGACTCAGCCTCCTGGCAACCCCATACATAGAATCATGGCATTTTACAAGTTGCCCTGGAACGGTATGTGCAAGTAATGGCTGAGCATAATCAATCCTCTTATCTAGTGATTCAGGATTTTTGACCAAGCTGCGGCCTTGGAGTGATTCAAATTTGCCAGGGTACCACCTAAGAATTCAAAGATGGTTCACCCATGCTATCTCAATCTGCTCTCACCAGCGATAGGTAGTTGAAGCCCGGCCTGAGTCGAGGGCACATAGAGCGCCCAAGTTGCTTGGGACCTCTCACAGCTGACCCTCGAAGAAGACCAATCCGTTTGTGTATCTATACTTACCTCTTGCCCTGAGCAGCCAGCCTAAAACATTTCTACCGTGTATGAACTTGTTGGAGAGTGGTGAAATTCTCCTGCTCTGCAGCTGCCAGGGTCCCACAGATAATTGTGCTTAGTACAAAGTTAATGCTGTACTTGTATTACTCACAGTCATACGCTTCCCCACGAAAGCCTCTAACGAAGAATTTTTCTCGCACATCTCTATACATTGCGTGGGAGTAAGTAATAAGACCACTTCTGAGTACTTATATCCCAATTATAGCAAACCAACACCTACGCAGCCTGATGAGATCTATCGATCAAAAAAATCCACAAAAGAATGGCCACATGGTCACACTGAAAGTTTTCGACGCGAGAAGTGATTTGTGCGTGGAAACCATGATAACAAAATCAAGAGGACAGTTTTCGGAATTTACCCTGCATCCAGACGCGGTACATCTTCAGCTGGCGTTTCCTGTTCACCAAGAGCCTTCGATCGACACCGAGCTGTTCGGTTGCAAATAACGGGTGGGGAGGGCAATTCGCGAGTGGCTTTGACAGATTGGGATGAACATCCGTTTCTATCTTGAGGTCGGGAGTATGCGGCGTGGCCACGGATGGAGGTACGGGGGAGAGTACATCACTTGATCCAGATGGTTCTTGGGGCACTGGAGAAGCTTCTTGAGAGTGGGGTCCAGGCGAAGCGACCGGGCTCGCGTGAGTGCTGTCGTCTTCGACTTCTTCGGTCGTACGGTCCGTGATCTGATTGGCCAACGCTTTGGACCCGGTGAATAACAAGGAGAGCTCGTCTGTTAAATGTAAGGAGAAGAATTCGCCCTCAGAAAGACGAAGAACTACAGACAAACGCGCAGCGTACCTAGCTCAAAGAAGTACACGCGCGTTTTGTCACCTCTAATATAAAAATTGTCGTCCAGAAGCCGCCCGGCTTTGAATCGGAGCTGCGTGAGATCGTGGCGCCCATAATCACGCATGACAACTAATCCTCCAGGTTTTAGCATCTATTATGTGGATCAGAAACAGGTGAACGTCGAGTATGGGCGGCGGCGCGCGGCAAACCTTGTAAATATTGGAAATAGCTCGGCCCCATTCGTCTGGATGCAATGCGCTAAATACGAACACAAGAATGACAATGTCAACCGTTTCAGGCTCCAGGCCGACAGGAAGACCTTCTGCGGACGTGAGATCCCATACCGCGGCGTGGATAGAGCCAGCTGGAGGTGATAGATAGAGTTCGTTGTTCTGTCAAGCGCGTCAGAGGGAGACGTTGGCGTGGGAGGTGCACGGACTTGAACGAGCTTTACAGCATGACTCGAATAATCATAGGCTCGAAGCTGGAGATGGGGGTTTTTGTTTGAAGCCAAAAGAGGAAATACAGAGTTTCCGGCACCTGGAACAAATGCAGTTGAGCGGATGTCGTTTTTGCCAAACGTCGCACCTACCACACCCAATTTCAGCGATCATCTTGGGCCCTGCCTGATGAATCTTAGCATCCGTATTCGCGTGGAAGGTTTATCGAAGGACCTCGGACTGCGCTGCTTCAACCAGTTCGGGAAACTCGTTGTGAAGCCTGTGAATGCCATCAGTAGGGTAAAAGTAACCCATGTGGGACACCACACCCACCATTTTCGATTTCTGAAGAAATTACTCGAATTCATCTTGTAGAAGTTGTCCCTGGAACAAATGCATTAATGTCACAATGCTTACCAGTCTACGGATGACGTTACCAATGCCGGGCGGGTTTTTCGTTGTATTTTGGTTTGTCGGCATCTGGAACGGGAGTCAAGCGTTGCTTTGACAAAGATGCATTTATCGTCTCCATCTGATCATCTGGCGGCGGTACGTGATCCCAAGCATTTTGACTCCAAACTTGAGACTCGTCAGTCAGAAATCTGGACTGGAAGAATGAGAAAGAGATAAAAGCGCAAATCACGGAGAATCGGTCTGACCTAGAGCCGAACGGCGGTTTATCAGCGCCGACGTCGTGTACGGATGAGGTGGACTTCGCAGCGGACATAGCAGAGGGTCGTGTTGGATGATAGCAACTGAATTCGTAGATCTGTGTAGATCGGTTACTAGTGCAAGGGAAGAAATTGTCGATCAGGGATACCGTCCTGGTTATGTAACCAGTGTCGGGTGATGGGTGGTCAAGTCGATATCGGCAAGTGAAGTTGGCTGCTGCAGTGCAGGAACCCTCAGGACACGATACCCAGCAACATAGATCTCCATACCCATCCCGTCTTTCTCTCTCTCCTTCATCACTTTACTTATACAACTCCGTGACAGCTCTCCAGTTCTGCACGCGATTCTACAACTATGGCCGCCGCGTCTGAAGACCGGCCACACACCCCCGAGGATTTCGACGAGCTCTTCAGCAGAGTATGGGCTGGGTATACACCGGAAGGCCGTACGGACGTGTTGGAGGACTATAATCGCCTAAACGGGGCCAATACTATGTCGCCCGAGCCTCCTGCTCAGAATCGTGTGTGCACCTTTTCTCTCCCAGTGATCTGATATATAATAGGGACGTAGATCCATACCCACGGATCTCAAGGCCGTCATCTACCACACCCGGTACGGGTAGTCCACGAGTTCGGCGACCACTGCCTCCGACTCCAGGGAATATTTCACGGCCACAGAGTCAAGTTCCGTGCGTAAATCCGCGCCATCTTCCCTAGAATGATCTCATTTGAAATATCTTGCAGGAGTGCTGATCGTCGTCTACCCTCTGCACCTACCCTGCGGCCGGTTTCGTTGAATGAAACATCATATCCTTCTCCGGCAGACGCCCCCACACCAACATCTACATCTCGAAACGACGCGAACATCCCAGAAATTCCCCCATGGAATCCTCCCACACATCCCGAGCCTCCACCTGCACCTGCACCTGCACCTGCACCCGCTCCCCCACCGCCGCCCGAAAATGAAGTCGATCCGGACGACGACTCATCCTCACTCTATCCTGGCGAAAACACTCCGTTCCTCCCCAGATATGAGCGAGAACCATCTGACTTCACTCCACCTGCATACTATGATGACGACTCCCTTCCTCCTTTAATACCTCTCGGCGCTGAACCCGACCCCTCTGCCTCATCTGAGCTTGGCCCACACCCCGGATTTACCTCTGCAGAGGACTATTCCGAGCGTTCAGAGACTCCTTCTCAACATTATCACTCACCCCATGAATACGATGAGTATGAACCATCTTCTTGTGCGTGTCAATTCTCGATATAGGCGAGCGAGCCGCTCACACCTTTTTCAGTCCATGAACTAGCACACCAACCATCTACGTCCGAGCTTTCTTATGCGGAGAGCCTTCATCAAACCGCAGAAGCAGAAGAGGTCATGAGCGTTACTTCTGACCCTCAGTATTATGATCCAGTCACTTCCCCGTCCAGTGACGCAAACTATCGCACAATGTCGGTTGATTCAGCGTTAATGCCCTATTTGGCGTCTAGTTCTGAGCGTTATCTCAACCTGGATGGATCCAACACTCCGGGGCCAAGCAACATAACGCGTCGCCCAACCGAATTGTTACATGAGATTATGTTTGGCGGCCAAGGAAGGGGAGTGTTGGAACTGCATGATGAAGACGAAGAGTACTATGACGAGGACGATGAGGAACCGGATCGCTTTGTCAACTTCTCTTTATTGTCGCATCTTGCTGTTCAGCTGCGAGACAAGGTTCCTCGTGGGGAGCATGTGAAAGGCAACATTCCGTGGCCACGAGCGTTCACAGGAAAGGACATTGTGGTATGTGATCTCGTTATTCATTGTCTGATTTTGAAGTTGACACAGTTTCAGTCCACGATTCAAACTCAAATTTCCAGAGAGTTAGTCGAAAATCACAATGGCACTCCAAACGACCGAAGAGCGGCTCTACAAATCGCGCGCAGCCTCCAAAGTCAACTCATGTTCGTCGAGGTGGAATGGGGTGGACGTATACTTCAAGACGGTGTCGAAGACGTGTACATGTTTTTAGACGAAGAAGAGAATGGCGCGAAAGAGGCCCTGCCCACGAGTGTGGTGACTATCCTAGCGCGATGTTATTCTCCAAGTTGCGGCGAAGGTCCGGAATGCTACGCATACGGCTGTCCTCGTAAAGTCAGGAACTTCTTAACACCCTCATGGCCCTTATTGACTAAGTCATTTCTAGGGTGATTCTCTCAGGAAGCTCCTTCCCAGTACAATGGAGACTCCCTCTGTTGCTACCAGGGAGTCATGGCCGAAAACTGTTCCCCAACAGTTGCTCCACTCTCTGCCGGAGAGCGAGATCAATCGACAGATGTCAGTGGCAAAAATATCGTGCAAAATGTTGCTTGCTGACTACAGATTGTAGAATCATCCACAAGCTCATCAGCAAGGAAGAGCAATACGTCAAGGATCTTGACCTTGTTGAGACGGTCTTCATTCAGCCCCTCCGGAGAGCCAAACCACCTGTTATCACCCCAGCCGAACGCCTAGAGGAGTTTGTGGATAGCGTCTTTCATAACATTGTGGATGTTCGAGAATGTAACCGCCGCTTACTCGAGTTCTTGTCCGTCCGCCAACGTGAAGAGGCGCCCGTTATCAAGAAGATTGGTGATATTCTCCTGGGTATTGCTGCGGACTTCCGAGATCCATATCCAGCGTATATCGGCAACCACCCGCTGGCAGAGAGGAAGATGAAAGATGAGTTGGAGAACAACCCAGATTTCCGTCTTTTCATTGAGGTTTGTCTGCTTACTTCCCGGTTCTCATGTGTACATGAGTCTAACTCAGTAAATTTTCTAGTCATGTTCTCGTCAACAAGCAGCACGCCCAGGCGCTTCTGGCAACATGCGTCTTGATCTACGGCACTTCCTCAACCGGCCATCGGAACACCTACAGAAATACCCGGTATTGCTTCAAGCCATATGTAAAGTGACAGCACGGGGCAGTCCAGACGCAGATTTTCTAGTTGAAGCTATCGCCGTCATCAAGAATCTGCAGGGTGTGGCACAGCTGCGAACGTTCCAGTCGGCTATGGGTAGGGGAACCACAGGGAAGTGGGGCTGGCAGGATCTTGTTGCGCCCGACGCCAGACCTCGCTTTAGCCCAGACGAGGTTAAGCGCCAATCGTACGTTTTCTTTAGCCCGATTGAATCTATCTTAACATCTAAACATTGTTAATATGAAGGATCATTTTTGAATTCGTCAAGGGAGAGATGTTATATGTCAAAGACCTCGAAAACATCGGAACCGTACGTTGCTTGGTCTGCTGTTGATTTGATGGTGTCTAACCTACACGGCTTGTATAAAGATGTATGTCCGCGCTCTCAAAAACTCCGACCCACCCGTCATCCCCGAGGAAAGGCTCGATCGATTCATCAAAGATGTCTTTCACAATTTCGCAGAGTTGCGAGGTCATCACCGACAACTCGTCAATACTTTGCATCAAATTCAACGTGATGAACACCCCAAAATTAAAAGTATCACTGCTGCGGTCCTCAGCGCTCTCTTGGACTTTCGTGAGGCATATTTGGATTATATCCCCAATTATCCGATCGCGGCATATCGCATCGAGGAAGAGATGGAGCGAAACTCCACCTTCAAGACTTTCATTGAGGTATGCCATCTAGTCCCAGATTCCCGTAATGTTCTGACCGATGAATGGTAGAACTCTATACGGCATCCAGACGCTCATAGGACGACAATGAAAGACTTCTTGAATTGTCCAATCCCACGCCTCCTCCAATATGTCGACATGCTAAGGGCTGTCCTCGAACTCACGCCTCGTGGACACGAAGACTTGAGGGCAATACCTGATCTGATTGAGATGATCGAGAGTCTTGTTCGAGAGACAGAACCAGGCGTAACGTCCGCAAAACAAAGGGTGCAGCTGTGGACCTATAACGCCAACCTTGTTTTCCGGCCTGGAGAAAGCATGGTTCGTGCCAGACATCTAGGATATTTTTTCCCCTGACTTTCCCGTCCAGGATTTGGACCTTCTCAATGAGAGTCGAGCTTTGATACATACAGGTGTGCTATATCGTCAGCCTGACAGCGGCCCGGAAGCAAGCGGATGGAATGACCTGTTTTGTCTTCTTTTTGACAATTACCGTGAGTGATGTGTTGGTTATGGCAACAAGGCAACAAGGCTGAGTATTTTTCAGTTGTCATGACCAAGCGCAGGCAGCAGGATAGTACTTTCAAGTACCACGTTGCAAAAAGAGTATGCCCACATTAACTTCATCGTGCTTGTTTCTAAATACCTTTTATCGGACTAGCCAATACCATTGGACCTTTTGTCTCTTGTCAAATTTACCGACCACCCAACACACCGCGGCTCTACATCGGGTCGCAATCATCGAAGCGCAGCATCGTCAGCCTCAGTATCAAGTAATTCCGGAGGCCAATCAGAGAGCGGGGACCCTCAGACTTTGTATCCGTTCACTATTCACAATAACGGCCGTAACGGTGGCCCCTGGTTACTGTATACAGATCTATCCTCCAGCCGAGTTGAATGGAGGCAAAAACTCGAGGAGGCCATAGGACTGCGAAAGGTGGTGCAGGAGTCCAACAAAGTCTTCGAAATTGAGACGCTCAGCTTACACACATTTACCTCTGCGCCTGTCGGCTACGCGCTCACTCCATCGACTTGGAACGACAATAGCATTACAGGGAAAGTCACTTGCTCGATACCCTTCAGTACGCCTATCAGACCTCAAATTTGTCACGTACTGATAATACCCTGTAGATACACCCGATGGGCGACGTCTGGTAGCTATAGGATGTGCAGAAGGTATCTGGATAGGATTTCGCCATGACTCGACATGTGAGGTCAATCAGGCTGAGAGTCAAAGTTTTTGCTGACCACTATCACAAAGCCATGCGTCGCGTCCTCCATCTCAAGAGTGTCACACAGTGTACAATGTTGGATGATTTTGGCCTGTTCCTTGTGCTATCGGATAAGGTCTGCCTCTTTCTTCCTTATAGACTGATATTTGAGGTTAATAAATGAGACGTGAAGCAACTATTCGCGTATCATATTGAGGCTCTGGTGCCTACCCCTCAACATACCTCCACTGCTTCCCAAACTCCTCTAAAGCTCAGTGGGACCAAAGAAGTTCAATTCTTCAGCGTCGGAAAAATGCTCGATCGTACTTTCGTTATTTACATGAGGAAGAAAGGAGTGAGTTTTATATTCATAGATTGGGAGGGCCCGTTCTGATTCTTGAAATTCCAGTCTGACAGTCATTTCCATGTTCTGGAACCGGTACTCGAGAAAATTCACGAAAGACCGAGAGCGCCATCAGCAAAATTTGGCATCTTTAGGCAAACTAAACAGGAATGGTTCAAAAACTACAAGGAGTTTTTCCTGTCGAGTGACACGTACGACCTGGTATTCCTCAAGGCACGCATAGCCATTCTTAGCAAGAATGGTTTCGAGATAATGGATCTGAATAAGTACGTTCACTTTCATGCTTGGTATTCTACACTTTAAGTCACGCGGGCTTTAGTGCATCTAGCACTGTGATACCCCAGAAGGATAATCGTCTAGTCCCGATGCTGCAGCGTCACGAGACCTGCCGCCCAATTGGCATTTTCCGCTCTCGAGAACACGAATTCCTTCTCTGTTACTCTGGTATAGTTGTCGCAGCTCCATCTACTACATATGATGCCTGATCTATGCTCCCAGTGTTTGGCATATATGTTGATAAACATGGTGTTCCCAGCCGTAGCTCCTGCATCGTCGAATGGGAAGGAAACGCGGAGTCGGTAGCACTCCATGCACCTTATGTGTTGCTCTTCGACCCTCGTTTTATTGAGATCAGGCACGTCGAGACTGGGCGCTTGTCCCAGATAATTATGGGGCAGGAAATTCGCTGCGTCTGGGATGGGCGCGGACATAGCTTGAACTACGCTGTCACACCAGGGGCGTCTTCGGAAGATGAAATGGTTCAGGAAGCGCATGTCCATGCTGTTTTGAACCATCCTGAACCTGCTACTCAGACCCCGGGTCGACCACTGCGACCTGTTACTCAGCACGTGTTCGAGCTGATTCCAACAATACCACTATACCTCCCTGGTTCACTCTCTTCGCCATCAGGAACATACTTCCCTCAAACCGAATCGTACACCCCTCCACGATCGCCGCAACTTCGACCCTCTACTTCATACCTGGCATGACAAGCCGTTGCTGTGCACAATCTAATGTATCATCTACACACTTGTATAGCATTCACTTAGACTTGGTCATAACCTGTACATCTATATTTGCACTGCTCCATACTTGATCTGATTCCCAGCTCAAGCATGCACTCTGCAAAATACCCGGACCTCGCACTTGAAGATTTTTACGTGCCATCCCAATCCAAGACGACTGGTTTTTCTCTCTCTAATTACATGGTGAAGATCTAAGTCATTGATATGCGTACTCGTCATATTGTCGGACTTGTATGCACGCTGCCGCTGTGAGACTGCTGTGATTGTATTTTTTCCGTCACTGGGTTCAGAGTGGCTTTTCATGCTGTTTGCTCCTTGTGCTCCTCAGAGATCCAGAACCAACGAATGGGACAGAGTACGGATATATCTCGGATCATAGGAGTGGCCTGATGGTCTAGTAGTATGATTCCTTGTTAGGGTATTTACCGTTTCGAGGAGGTCCTGGGTTCAATTCCCAGTCAGGCCCTAGCTGAATGGATATAATTTATATCTTTTGCTGCTCCTTGGCAAAAAGGTAAGAGGCATGCTCATTTTGGTACATCAAGCAAGCCTTCACTGCCCAGTTGCAACAGGTGATGAATATGTATGCTCTGCACAGGGTTTAGGGATAAGTTGATGACTTTGGGAATCCTTCAGAATGAAGGGAGGAGGATTCATTTTGGATGAATGGTCACATGATGACCATTGGTTCTTCTTCCAGCGCCCATTGCCAGCAAGCATTCTAAGCAGCTGGGGTGTCTCCTTCAAGCAAGTTTTTCTTCTTTGAGGGTTTTTCTTTTCAGGAATTTCTATGGCCTCTAACAATTCTGAGGCATCTGGCTCTTCCAGACACAGGAAAGCGAGCATGAGCATCCATGGAAGGCAAAGAACCTGCAGCTCTTGCCACCCTAGCCATGCTGGTGTTCCTAGCCCTGTGGCAGAGTTTGTACATACAGACACCTAGACTGACCTAGATCTGGGCCTTGAAAACCCTTTTAAACAAATGACTATGGAGAAGAACTAGACACAGACTTGGAATACAACAGCAAAGGACCTTGTATTGAGATATCAGCAGCTTCATCAGACTTCTGCACACTGGCCAGCCCTGCATGCTGTGCTGCAGAAAACTCACCTTACCTTCAGGCTGCCTTTCCAAGTGCACAAAGGAATAAACCAAAGAAGACTTCAATGCTGCTGCAATTACAGATGGGGCTGCTATGGAGGCCAATACACACTTGGCCAACTAACCTCCTCCCAGCTCAGGACAGACCCATCTCTTTCCATGGGCTGAGGTGCTGGGCCACCCTTCCCCCAGCTTGGTATTCCTGTCTTTGCATTCAGTATGTTCACATGCTGACATTGCACCTCCCCACCACAACAAAGAAGCCACCCTTCTACAGGGGATGCCTTCCTTGATGGCATCACATCCTCTCATCACCATCAGCTGTAATGAGCTCATGGCCATTATTGCAGCCATGGTCACCCAATCTAGGCAGGTTGCATGCCCTTCTTTGGCTGGGGCCACTGAGTCTTCAGATCTACCCCTGGCCTATTCAGCCACATGCTAATGTACTTTGCATGTTACCTAGCATATTCCATGCTGAACCTCCTTCAGAACTTCCACTCCCATACACAATGCACTGCAGCCCAGAAGCTTCTACAACAACTACATTCAATGCACATACACTTCCCCTACCCAACATACCAGGAACTCCCTTCTTTGACCCAGGACACAAGTCAGCTCCCTCAGGAATTACTCCTTTCATCAGATGCATTGCCAAACCCACAGCATATTGCCATGGGGCTCCTTCTGTGTGCTTGGTTGCCCTTACAGCTGATGACTTGTGCTACCACTGTGAAAGTGTAGTACATTCTCTAGGCAGGTTTTAACAAACATATACCTCTCCACTATCTCATGAACAAAAAGATGAAGGAGGCTGCCTACATGCCTGCACCTCCTGCACTCAGCCTCTAGCTGGTAGAACAACACCTCCAGCTGGCACCCATGGGCCTTAAAGCAGAAGGCACATATGAGCTCACCACAGAACTCTTGATTGAGTGCTCAGCAAACCTCATTTGCTCCATGTGGGAACACCTACATGCAGGCACTGACCCTTGCCTAGGAGGCATAACTGCTAATGTCATTGCTGACATGTCCAATAAAATCAATATTGGGTATTGGCAGAGTACTGTTTAGGATCAGGTAAAGGAAGACTGACACCACCTGAAGGCTTCAGAGCTCAATAAGAAACTTGTACTGCTCACATCTCTCACAGACAAGCTCTCTTCTGCCTCTCAAGCAGGGCACAACTCAGTCCTACCTCTGAAAGATAAGCCCAAGGGTACAGCAAAACCCCCCACCATCTCTGATAGCAGGGAAACAGTGCCTGTATATGTACTGTAGCAGGCTCAGTTGCTACTTTTAGTGATGTGACAACCCACCCCTGTTCATACACAAGGAGGGCAGAAAATAGCTCACCCCCATGGGTGGCACTGCATGCCAGTCCTTCAACAGCCCCCATGCCTGCTCTTGTATCCCTTGCACTTACAGCCACCTCTGCTCCCTTTGTGGTAGCACTATCCACAGAGTGCAGATATGCACTCTGGTTGTTGGAGCTTAAGATCTCCACACTGCTTTGCTATGACTGCTGGATGGCTCTCTTGGTGAAGGCTGGTGCTCTTGAGGAGTTTCTGGAGGTTTCTGAAGGCCTCAAAAACAACTTTGATGTCAGGCTCCACTTTATTCTGCTACTCACTTCTTTTATCCCACCAAATTACTATAAGTCTCCTTCCTGAACATCACAACTTTGTCTGCATCAAATATGCTTCTGAAATTGCCCTCTTACAAGTCTCTCCTGGCTTTGATCCTATACACTTATCTTCCATTCTGGATTCCATTTGCACCTCCCCTCTGAACATAATAGAGAGTGCCAGCAGCAAACTTTGTATCACCATTGACCAGTCATTCCCTTGTAATGACTCCTCCCTCCTCTCTCTTAACTTGGTACATTTTCTGAGGAGTAGGCTAACAGTGCAATTGGGAATAGACCACTCAAAGCCAACATATGAGAAGGTGGGTGCAAAAGGGTGAAATTTCTCAGGAGCCTAAGGCCAACTGAGGTTAGTGGCTATGTCCCAAATGATCTGTTCATCACACCCAAAGTGGTGGGAGTCATCTGCCAACATGCTGTGGGGAAACCTAAAAAAGTTACCTATCTATTTAAGGACTGCATTAATGCTGTGGGCTAGGAAGATGTGAATAAGTGTATCTGCAATATAACCAAACACCATGGGGGAGGCAGCTCCACCAAAGTTAAGCCATATGTGAGGTGAATGAGTCCATCAATGATCACTGCAAGCAAGTGCCAGTTTTTGGGACATGTAGGAATGTTGTGAAAGACAGCATTGACATCAAAAATAGCAACTTCAACACCTGGAGGAGCAGTGGCAATCTGAAGGTAGCAGGCAGAAAAGGTCTCCCAGTTGTAGTGGAAATTGGTGGGGTCCACAAAGAAGTATCTCTCAAAACTCAACTTGTGGACAGCTGGCACTGTGGCTTTCTTGGAAGAGGCTGAATCATTCATTGGCACCCTCAACCATGTATGCCTCATGATTCCTGCTGTTTGTGTACATCTCTCTTCCCTCTACTAATTTTGCAGCAGCTTCACCATCTCCACATGCCCCTGGCTCCATCATCAACTCTCTACATCTGTGCTATCTAACATTGAATGGATGGAGAGATGCACTGTCTAACACCTCTATCCTGCCCATTGCTGTTCTGTCTACCCCCCTGCCACACCAGATCTTTGTCAATGTATCAACCTTCTGGGGGATAGACCTGGTATTCAATAGTCAAAGGCTTACTTGGTGCTTCCTGAATGGCTGGTACATGAAGGGCAGGGACATTAGATGGGCAGAGATGGTAGCTGTTGATCTGGCAACTCAGGTCTGTGTATCCTTCAGCCTCTGTGACTATCACATCATTATTCATTCAGACAATGTTGGCATTGCTGGGGCACTTAAGGTAGGCTGTTCAAACAGGCTAGAACAGAACACTATCCTCCAATGCATTGTTGACACCTTCTAGTTGCACAACCTCTGGGTTTCCACACATAAAAACCCAGCAGATAGACCCTCTTTGCCTTCCCATCTTGCATTCCATCATATCTTTCTCATTTTGTTGCTAAGGCTGTTGCTTATCATGACCTGCTCACCTAACTCTGCAGTTTGCACATGACTTCTTAACTGATATCAAACCTGTTGCTCTTCTATCTCAGTACCACTTGCACTGGAATTTGATCATTCTCACCATATTGACACCTTTTGTGCTAGGTGGCCTTACTTATTCATATTGTTATTTACCTTTCAACTACCTGATACTTGTTTACCTACATATACTAAACAGGTCTCATGCCAGACCTTAGTTTATATTGCACAACCTCACCATTTTTTACTCTATTATTTGAACCATTATTTCCCCATCTCTCCCATGTTTGCTACACCTCATGCCTCATGCTATCTCACTCTCATGCCTCATGCTATCTCACTTATCACAGACATGCCCCACACAAGCTACAAGACATGAGTTTCTTACTGCTACTACTGTCCTACCTTTACCAGATGTCTTACCTTTTACATTAAATATTGTTATGCAGTGTGATTTTACCAGCCATATAAGTCTGCCTTCCTTGTGACACAAGCATTTATCACATGATGCTCACAACATTTAACCCCTATCACCTTACCCATTTTTAGTAGCTTGTTACAACATATATGGCTTCACCTTCTTTGTAGTTTATACTATCTAAGGTCTGGGTACCTTCCATGGTCGAGAGGTACAAAGTGGCAATTGAAGCTTTTTGGGAATACTGCAACTTTCTTCACATCTCAATTCCCCAATGCCTCCCTGCATCTGAGGAGTTACTCTGCACCTATGCCCTAACCTTTGTGGGTAGAATATCAGAAGCAGTTATCAACAAGATTCTAGGCATCAGAGCTTGGCACATCAGTCAGGGATGGCCTGGTATAGAGGCACTAAACTCAGATACCTCCTCAAAAGAGCTGAAAACTTATGCCCAACCAATTCCATATGACAACCAAGGCCTCCTCTTACAACAGAAATGTTGGAGTACTTGGACAATAGACTTGACTTTAACATTGTACTCTACATATGCATATAGACATGCCTTACCATGGCCTTCTGGGGACAAATTCATATGGGAGAGCTTCTACCCAACCATGAATCCACCTTTGATGCTACTACCCTCCCCAAATAGAAGAATTTCAGGCTACTAAATGGTGAAGGTACATGCACCTTGCATCTTCTCTGGAAAAAAAAGGGGGGAGCCTTGGGTGAACAGGTGGTCATCACAAAGCAACAGGATGCCTATGATCCTATTTCAGCTCTACAGAAACACTTTGAAACTTTCAGACCTCTCCACAATGACCCTATTGCTTTATAGGAGATCTCTTGAACTCATTGCTTCCATTGATCTTGAATGCTGTATCCAAAACAATAGGATAAAATATCAATTTCTTGAATTTTCATTGACACATAGTTTTCACAACTACCCCATATCCTTTTTTTTCTGTTTCCATTCAATACATTTCCCTCTTTTCCTCTCTCTCTTCTGTCTGCTTTCCTTGATGGGACTGGACTGCCTCCTGTCTCCTTCTTATGACACAGCAACCTTAGGCTTTGGCTGGGTATCCTCCTTGTAGGTGCTTGGGAACCTGGCATTTGCCTAGACATGCAAACCAGTAGATATATAGTGTGTAAATGAGATCAGCTTCAAATTGGTGCTCATTTGAGAAGAGTTGGATGCTTTTCTTCTTCCAAACCAAGGTTGAGAGTGTGATGCTGGAGTAGCCAAAATAGGAATCCTTCAGAAGGAAGAGAGGAGGGTTCATTTCAGATAAAGGGTCACATGATGACTGTTGGTTTTTCTTCCAACGCCCATTGCCAGCAAGTGTTCTAGCAGCTGGAGCATCTCCTTTGAGTAACCCACCATATCCCACCTTCAGAGCCTTTCTGATTAACTAAAGACTTTCAGACAATTACCACCTTTCTCTGAGAATCACCTTTCCCCTGAACTTCCTAACATTTACATTTCTATAATCATTTGTCTTGAGAGACATATATACTCTGGAAATTTTTTTCTGACATTTGCTCCACACCACTAGATCAATTCAGTTTGCTATAGCTATTTACATTATAGTATATAGTCTCCTGCACTAGTAGTTTAGGGGTGTCCTCCTTTCTGTAGGTGCTCAGGAGTCTGGTGTCTGCCTAGATGCATGACCCAGTAGATATGTAGCATGTAAATAAGATCAGCTTCAAATTAGTGCTCATTCAAGAAGAGTCAGACTGCCTTTCTTCTTCTGAACCAAGGTTGAGAGTGTGACACTGGAGTAGCTGAAAGATTTTGCTTCTGTCCCTGCACCACAATGTCACATGGCAATCATGTGCTACTTGTGATTGATAATCAGTGTTGG
>JABCKO010015954.1:5761-22321 GCA_018855915.1 Tephrocybe sp. NHM501043
TACGTAACACCACAGCCTGCCAGCTTCACCAAGGCGCCCACAGTGCGACGCTAGAGACACGCCGAGAATTTCATATAGTGAGAAATTCTTCTAAAGGATAATTTGTGAATTGCTTCCCATGTGTTATACGTCGTCGGCCAAAAGGTGGTTGTAAAGAACATGGTCATTCATGAATGATGAGATCAAACTCGAAGTGTTTTGATCAGATCTTTCCTTGATCCTGGGCATAGGATTTGCCACGTTCAGCTGGCTCTTTGTTATCGTACCGACACATCGTACTCCATCGAAAGTCTTGTTTTAAGTTGGCAGTTTCTGATGTTGCATCTTTGTATGTACCAGTACAACAATCATGCCGATGTACTTTATTGACGCTCTCAAAGTATTCACCATATGGACACCTGATATGCCGAAGAGGGCAAGGAGAAGTTCATACATGGTGCGTTTGAGAGATCACGGCAGCAAAAAGTTCACTAGACCCAAGGAGTTGAATGATCTTGAACCAAAAGTAGTTACAATGTCTCGAGAGCATAAAGCGTATCAACAGGTGGGTCGATCAAGTTTATGAACCATGGCAAAAAATCTCTACGAAGAGTCGTAGCAAAGGCGGGGCTTATATATCCCAAGAACAGTTGAAAGTCAGGATCTGTCAGGAAATTTTTTCAGGTTTGCGATGGTCTCTGCTACAGGATTCCAGATATCGGTGTAGGACAGATGACGCGAATGTTCCAGTCAAAATACTGGCATCCATAATCGACCATGTGCTCAATTGCGTCGTTTTGTTATGGGATCGATGATAGTTCCAGTGTCCTCCTTCTCCCTGTTCCCTGCATGGGTAGAGAGAATAGTGCATGTGTTGCAGATGTCAATTGTTTTTGCCGTCCGATGACTCGTGAGCAAGGTCAAAATCATATACATCAAGTGGTGGGAGTATATAATACTATACTCAAGGTACATGCGAATCCAGATAAGTAGTACACTGCAGAGCTCACGCTCACCAAGCTTGATTTGCCATTGGGATGCGAGCGCAAGTTCTTTCTTACAAGGCTTCAATTTGAACCAGTGAAAAGTTCTCGCAGGCGGCCCTAGAACCTTTTGCGCAACGCAATTATAGCTTCCTTCTGCAAAGTGGTGCCCTATTGCACGATGAACATATGGCAAAAGAGCGCGAAAAAAGCGTTAACCTTGAAATTCCCTCGATACATGTGGGTGCCAATCGGCCGGTCGTCCAGAAGTATAAAGGTTTGTTACGTTGATATAAGAGTCAAGAAGCGCTTTGTAGTCCTCGCCTGCTCGCTGCATGCCGCTGATCATCCCCTCATCGCAGAGGTAGCAAAAACCTGGATTGTCTATTTGAATGTTCCCTGGCAGACAGATAGAGAATAAAAACAATAAATTTGAGTTTAAACGAGTAAGGAATCCAGTGATAGCACGGAAAAGGAGGAGCTCACGACATCCAAGCTCGTAGAGATCTGCAATTTCGGCGCGATATGCCACGGCCAGATCTTCGAAATATTCATCTTGGTGCCTAAACGTCATTGATGTATCCAGGTCGATGCACATATCGTGACCTTGATATCTTTCACGGCCTACTAGAAGAATGAACCTCTACCAAATTTTGTGATCCTGGAAACGAAACTGTACCTCAGGTTCAACTAGACTTTTCAAAAATTTGAAATCCTCAACGTAGAAAGGTCTTGTGCGTTTAATTTTATCCTACAAGGCTTTAGTGAGAGGCCATTAGTGCCAAATTTACTCGACTTACATTACAGTAGAATGACGGAAAATGCTTCCATAGTCCTTTGGCGAGGGCAACGGCAACATTAGGCACATACGGCTGCCAAAGAAAAAAAAATGGAATCATTATGCAAGGCGATGGAGAGATACTATATACCAGAAATTCTTCAATCGGCCCTGAAACGAATCGACTGCACATTGAGACTGGCAGGCAAGTGAAACTGCTCACGTACTAGGAAGCGCTGTCATTCCATCAAGTTTGTCGAAGACGCCGTCATAGAAAATTTCCCTAGATTTTTTCATTAGCCTGGCCACCGTGGCTGAATGGCCAAGAAAGGAGACGCTCACCGTCTCAGCTCTCCGTCTGTGTTAGCCCGAATGCCAATCGTTTGCTGAAGCTTCACGACATGCCGGATTGCGTCTTCCTCAGTTTGACGTAGTTCCTTCAGGTTGCACTCCTGATTCTGGAAGAGAAGACGCTTTTGATACAATTCGGCGGGCCGAAGCAAAGATCCAACATGTTCAGCACGGAATGGAGGATTGACTTGAAGCTTTCGAGCGGGAGACATGATGCAGGTCGGTTAATATAGATTCTAGGCGGCAAGTAAACAAATACGAAAGCACATTGTAGCATGGAATTAATGGAGTCCGAGAAGAACAACCGCGTGCCCATGATTAGTGAGAAAATTTACCACAGGGGTAAAACATCCGAGAACAGAAACAGCCTCCAGAAAATATGTAATGGCTTCATGGTGACTGAAATCAAACAAGTGTCGTCCGTTGCCTATGTCAGTTCTCAAGTTGACAAGGGATTCATCTTGTACAGTTTTGAGGACTTTGACTGGTTCGTCCATAGCTGACATCTGAATGTGACAGAATGATTTTGATGATTGGGAACCCATCAGGAACTTATAAATAAACTTCTTCCTCCGGCCAGTAAATCAACATTTAGGAGACCTTTGAAATGTTCATGCTCGGGGTTTCCTGTGTAATCTGTCTCTAACTGATCAATCGTCAAATTTCCATTTCAGCAACGAGTTTTAGTTATAATTTTTCTCCAAGTCTATGAACCACAATAGTACTGTGACGCCATTGGTGGTGAATCTATCGCTTGTCAAGGATGTATCTCACGGCTGTCAGTGTCATGCGTCCCTGCCTACTTATCCAACTTTCCGGTTAATGACCGACTCCGAACGGGTTTAAGATATAAGTACATATTAAAGCGGATTCGAAAGTTGAAAATCTATGCGCGACCTTTTTACTGCCATATGGCACCCACTTCAAAGCCCTTCACCGTTGCCGAAGGACGACTAGCAGGACTTTTCGTCGAAAGCGTCATCCTCGGTTTCTACCTGGTGACCTTCGTCCACACCATACGCTCGTTAATCTGGACCGGGTCACGATGGAAACGATTGAGGGAGATAAACCACCCACTGCTCGTTGTTGCGCTACTCATGTTTGTTAACGTGGTCCTGGGAATTGCGATGACGTTCCACATCGTCTGGCGAGCTTTTGTAACTGAGTCTGAGCACTCTGAAATAATTTTTGGAGATATCACAAATTGGGCTCTCGTGATGAAGGTAATGAAAATTCAAACAGGTTGTATCTTCAAAGTCGACTGACCTTCGATCTGTGAGCAGTCATCTACGCTCTTGATGCAAACGATCATTGGAGACGCCATGTTGGTGAATTCTGATTGTCATACATATCCCTTTTATGAACTAACTTGTTTTGCAAGATCTACCGGTGCTGGGTTGTGTACCAACGCTCTTGGCTGGTGATCATTGCCTCACTCGTCTTGTGGATCGGCGGCGCAACTTGCGCTGTGTTCCTGATTTACTATGAAACAGTACACACAACCAACGCGCTAATCAGCGCCACCAAATTTCTTCCATTTGGGATTGCCTTTTGGGCTCTAACAGTTGCCGTCAATATCATCACAACATGTGTGTGGGTCCTGTCCATACCTGATTCACAATTACTGATTACGTCAAAAGCACTTCTCGTATGGCCAATCTGGAAAGCTGCTCGCCGCCATGACCAGTTTGCGTACCAAAGTGTCAGCTCCAGCTACAACAATACGATGAAGGATGTGATGTATGTCATCATCGAATCCGGCTTCATGTACACCGTCGCAGCTTTCATCACGTTCGTGACCTACACCACTAAGCATAATTCGCTATACATTGTCTCTAACGCAGTACGTTGCTTCCCTTCACATGTCTTAAGCCTGACTCAGTTTTACGACCGAAGGAAGTTGGAATTGCGGGCATCGCGTTTAACCTGATCATCGTTCGTACAGACAAAGTACGACGTGCCAAGGCTCCACCAACCATCGGCGCCAGCATACATTTCAGCTCACGGTTTGCCCGCCGCTCAACGTTACAGGCCGACAACGTTCACTCCACAATGTCGCCATCTACTACAAACGAGGAGGTTCACGATGAGCATGGGACAACTGCCACAGCCAGCACTTCGCGCGCCTTAGAAACTAAAATCAATATTGACGACAACGTTCCATGACCGAAGTTTTTTCGTGATTAACCTGTGCGTTTTGTCTGATCGCATGACTGATATTTAAGTAACTCATTTATACAGATGCTCATTATTCGATATAATAATGACATGCCACTCTGTGTCATGGGCACACTTTTGATTGATAGCACCTGAGGATTCTCATGGGCTAGCAGCCCTCCATCGTTGTACCAACGGGCAATCAAAGGACCACCGCTCAGTCAGATTGTGCTTGGGATGATAATGAAGTTGTCAAGAACTGGTCAACGAAAATGTATCCTGAGTGGACTAATGTCTACCACATGTACGTTGCATTCATAGAGAAGGTTAGATTCGCAATTATTAACGCGGCCGCTGTTGAACGTCATCCTAAATGTAATTAATAATATTTGATGTTTGAGTTGTCTTTTCTTCTGGGACCTCATGTGCGAGAACTTCTACGAACTTCAACCTCACATGTGACGAACACTACCACTGGAAATTCGAGCATATGCCGCTCGCTACTAGTATGAGGGAAGTCACAGGCAGAGATTAGCCCCCGACGAGCAACGAGTGTGGGATACTGGTGGTTTGCTGGAGGACACCGCCTAGTGGAAGAACTCCGCGTTGCTCCTGGTCCTCTCTAGGTCTTCTGGGAACTTGCTTTTGTGGCAGTCGAATCACATGCGCCGCCGAACCTAGCGGCGGAACTTGTGCAGAGCCATGCCCCCTGTACTTTTGGAATACCGAACGTCCAACCCAACCATGTATGGCTCAAGCACTCAAGTCCGACAGGACCAGACGTTGTGTCAAGCCACGTCACAAGTCTGCTGGCAACCCCAACGTTCCATCCGCGTACGGCGGACTATCGAACCGTAAATTCAACTTTCAAGCCTGAAGGCAAAGGAAAGTTGGACTTTGGCACGACGTTTAGGGATCACAATATGGCTATTCTGTGTAAAAAGAGTCGTACGCGGACTTTTCCTGGTGCGACAGGTGAGTGACGCATCGACAAGCATTAAGAAAACTGACTCGTGGAACTTTACGATGCAGCTTCAAGCATCAACCGCTTGCCCGTCCCGTACCTTCAGCACTTCTCAGCACAACCACCTCTTTCAAGAATAGACTCAATGCCTCTAGCAAGCCTCCCACCAGAGATTTTCGATCGTATCCTCAGCCATTTGATTCCTGACAAGAAGAGCCTTGAACGCTGCAGCAGAACATGTAAGAGCTGGACGCTGGCAAGCCGGCGCCATCTCTTCTTCTCTATCATCCTGCGCCCACATTACACCAGATTTCTCGAAAATGTGGCTTTCGTCTCGATGCTTTGTTCCTCCGTCGCACACCTGAATTTGCCGATTGAAAGAGAAATCCCTCTCTTTGCACACGCGATGTCAATCCTATCGCCCCACGTAACCCCTCGTTCTCTCACTATGTCTATTTCCAACGAATCAGAGGACAGGGATGACTTTGATTGGGTAGATTGGGAACGCGGGCACAGGCCGCATGTTCGGTTGGATCACCACGTCCTCCTTGGCCACTTCCCCACCGTCGTCTCTCTGGACCTTTCCTTTCGTTGCGACACCTTCTTAGAGGCCATTGAGATTATCGTTTCTTTCCCGTTGTTGGAGAATTTGGCGTTAAATATGGACGGTAGCTTAGAAGAAAGTGAAGGCACACCTCCACCGACTGATACCGGTCACCTCCTCTTGCCAAGGACGATCCACACATTGACTCTGTATTCTCCGCCGGCAGCGTTCCTACGATGGTTCCTTGAGCTGAAGGTGACGACACATCTTGGACGGAACTGGATGAGCTTTTGTCGGGGCCACGCTTTGCAAATCTGCATATGGTTACAGTGAGCGTGGTCAGGACGCATAGCTCTACTTTGAAGGAACGTCTTCGTTGTCTCGATTCGCGCAAGATTCTGCGGCTTGTGCTCAGGGATTGATGTAACTATGTTACTATTTTTGATATCTACCTCCGCTAAATACATAGCTAAGGACACTTTCTAAGAAAGAGCCTCGACAGACCTAGTCATAAGTACGCGATGACCAAATACGTCCATCATATGAGTCCCATCAACGAGAGCTCATTATATTACCCAACACTGGCAGGCAATGAGAGCGGGGCCGTTTGTTGTATATTGTCTACTTCGATTTTAGGATCCATTAGGCTCACTGAGGTACGTCTTCTTTAGGAGACTATGGGTTTGGCAGTGCATATGTACAAACCTCTCAGTTGAGTTACATTGCCATTCAACTAAGAGCTAGTTTCAATCGAAGCAGTGCTCAATTCCCGAGAGTCGAGTTCGTCGTTAATCTTCGTCCTTCTTTTTTGGATTTCGGGTTACTCATGAGCGAAGAATTGAGGCATATTAGCACCTGTTCGCCCGTCGTTCGTGAGGTGATTTTGAAGTTTTTAGGTTACTCTGGTTTGAATGTTGACTGACGCAACTTTAGAATATATATGATAGGTCATTGTTCAATACGATTAACTCGCTCTTGAACGAAAATAGTAGCAGAATCCACAATGATACGCACATAAACTAACCAAGAAAGGTCACAAATCAACCTCGCTGTACATAGGTTGAACTTGCATTAAACAACTGCATAAATAAAATAGATAGATGGAAGGTTGTGCGATATAATAACGGTCGGTAATGCAAGGCATCTAGGCCTTCATCATGTTCGAGCTATGGTAGACCTAGACCTTAAACATTGGGACCAGCGTGCGGAACCGCTGCAGGGCATCCTGAGAATAGGTTATTAATCGTATTGAGCAGGAAATCAACGTTCTCTTTCAAGACGCCAGTCGTGTTCAATAAAGCGCCAGGAACGTTATCACCAGCCAGATTATTATAAAGGAAGCAGTCCTAGGATATCCAGGTCAGATAATATCTCATCGAATGAACATTGAACTCACGTCGACAGTGGTGGTATCCAAGACGTATGTCCCGTTGGGGGCTTTGTAACCAGCAGGTACAGGATTCAGAGTGAGGATGTTATTCGTATGTACTCCGACTGCGGCCAGGGTCCCGGGAGAAGAGGATCTATACCAGTGGGCCGGGAACCTCTCATTACGGAAGAAGGAGGTCATCGTGGGGACAGAAAGGGTGTCATCAGTTCCTAGTGGCTCCATAAATGACATAGACAATTGTAAACAGTAAACATCGCATACCATTGGCAAAGAATTTTAAGGCGAATCCAGACTCTCCGTAGCTGCGGAATAGTCGACCCGTGGGGTATTGAAGCTATTGTGGTACCACCATCAGAAACAGATATCAAGCGGGATGAAAAAGCAATTGTACCTTGGGATTGTTTGCCTGGCTTTCCTCGAATCGCTTCTTCCTGAACAGAGACAAGGATTCTTCATTGACAATGCTTTTCGGCCCGGTGACGGTGGAATCGTTCCCATATCGGGCTACAAAGGACAGTAGCTAATATGCGTCATTACCTACGTTAGGATGGTCGCGGTGTGTACAGAAAAACACCAACCTCGTCAAATAATTCAGGTTGGAAACGGTTGTTGTCGCCGATGGCAACATCTTGGCGTGTCATCGAAATGTCACCTGCAACAGAATCAGCAAAAAGAAACAGACCATCTCACTGTGCCGACTGACCCTCAAAGCGACCGTGGAACCCAAGGCCGCGCGTCTTGGGTCCATCAATTTTGCCAGGAAGAGGGGGGATCAAAGGAGTGTCTAGGCCAATAGACAACTTGTCAAGGTATGCATTGCCTGAGGCAAGCTATTGAGATGTGAGCACTTTCCGAGCATAGAGATGGAAAGGATCTTACAATACCAAAGGCAGCGAACCCAGATGCGAGATCATAGTCCATGTTAAAGCCCTTTGTGGTACCATCGATAATCTCCGCAAAAGAGGCCACGCCGCTAGAGACTGGGTCAATTTGAGCACGGATATGAAAAGCCATCCTCACTGACTTGCGAGGGAGATATCCATGATTTGCCAGAGTGTTCAGCCCCGCTATGTCACATCAATTGTTTAATAATTGATAATGTCGTCTCATACGAATAACTTACGGCATGGACCACGAAGGTCGTGGCTTCCAGGAGCAATATAAGGATGTGCATGATCTGAATTGAGGTTGGTCAAATGGTATTCAGATCTTCGTCAAAGGATGAATCTAACCAGGGATTTGGAGAATGCCTGTGTTGGATGGCTTTGGAGGGGCGACGATACGCACGCCTTTCTCTTGAGGAAAGGCATATGCTACCAAAGAAATTGATAGGACAACGACAGTAGGAGACACAAACATATTGCGCCGCTTATACGAGCTGTGGGAGGAGATGTGGGTGTACTTGATGCCTGTCGCAGCGAACAACAGCAGTATATAAACCGTCGCCGCCAGCCAAATGAACGCACGATATCAACGATTCCTCCATTGCTCTGTACGCTACCCTATCTCCGTTCTGCTGTCTCGGGTAGAGGGGCCAATCTAGGGATATTCAGGGATGGCTGTCATGAAACGGGAGGAGCCGAACCAACCTTGAAACTCAGAGAATTCGAACTCTTCGCGTTCTGATTGGCTTGACTGGACCGAATTCCCCGCCCAGCACTCCTTAATAATGCTTGGCTTCCGAGCCAGCTGGTTAGCTCCACTCGTGCTTGTTGGAACCCTTATAGCACGGTGTTAGCACCAATTACAGCTCAGTGACTTCAGTCAGAGCAGCAGGCACCAGAAATGAACTTTGTTTCTACTCGCCTCCATTGACTTCAATTAGCACCGCCTCCCAATGAAACCCCGAAACACCACAATATTGTTACTCAAACAAGTCTACTCTTCGCCTCTAAATACTATCAGTGATGCAAAATTAGGTTTTCAAAATTGGACAATAGGATGATGTTAGCTGAGCTTCACACTCCCCAAGGAAGTCCTTGGTCTCGTTTCTTTTGGTCTTGCCCCAAGGTACCAACCATTAAACACGTTTTTCTGAAAGCCTTCGACCCGTGCTCTGATGAGTCATAACCTGTTTATTGGTCCAATTCGGCGGCCGTTTTCAAAATCCACTGACATCATAGAGATGAATAATCTGGAACCCTCCAATGTACTTTTGGAAGTGTTTGATTGGACTGCCCACAAGCGAGATGTTTTGGAGAGGTCATTTTGTCCTTAGGATAAACCGACCCTGAGATGTACAAACATGTATGCGATCTGCAGTCACAGCCAATTAGGCTATGCCCTGCTATGCCACGATTTTTCCAGTCCCCGTGCAGTTTAGAGGAATTCCGGTGCCAAGCGTGAGTGTGCATATTCATTATTTCTAGAAATATTATTCCACAGGGAACTTGGAAGGGCTTGATCCCACTCTTGGCACGTTTTCCATGTATGAGAAAGAAGATATCAAGCAGGGAGGAAGTCACAAACAGTGAAGACTCAGGGACTAGCGAGTTGTCCTTTTTAGGGTCTTTATGTGAGCTCAAACACCGTCTGGCGCCACACAGTGATCGTCTCGAGAGAAAATCCTCTTAGGGCTTGCAAGTACAGAAGTTGTGGAAGGAACACATGTACTATAACGAGTGAAAGGATGTTATGAGTAATTGATTGTGGTCGGGAGGGGAAAATATACAGCGGGCTTGACGGTCGAAACATAGGTAAACCGTGGCTATGACTCTGTTTACGAGGCTCACGGTCTTCTGTGGCCGTCAACTTCATTTGAAATTGTCAAGTACCCCTTGGACCTCGAAGACTCTGTTTTGATTCCGAGAGTTGTAAAGATGCACATAGCCAAGTAATACAGCCGTTTTCATAACGATACTTCGACCCCTCAGCCCTTGATTGTACGATTAGAGAATTCACAACCCTTTACTCATGATCAGACGCGACATCCCGGACTCTTGACGCTTTCTAAGCAAACTCTTATATGCACCCACAGTGGATTTCGCCAGATAGGTTTCCGATACTTTTAGTTTGATTGCTTATTATAGATTGGGAACGCGGACACAGGCCGCATCAAGGTCGCATGTTCGGTTGGATCGCCACGCCCTCTTCGGCCATTTCCCCACCATCGTCTCTCCAGACCTAGGACCCCTCTTCCGTCATGATGAGCTAGAAACGTGATATCAATAGTCATGGCCAGCTCCGTCGCTAAGCGGTCTCATCCTTGTCGAAGAAATTGAGTTCCAGGAATGGGAAGCTGAAGGTGACGACACAGGTTGGATGGAACTGGATTAACTGCTCTTGGAGCTGCGTTTTGCAAAATTGTGCACAGCCTCAAGGAGCGGCCCAAGTGACTACTACCGATAATACAATCAGCAAACTTGTAATTTCTTCAAAGCTGAACTTTGGGACATGTACATTAAAGTACTGTAGACTTGCTGTAGATCCGTAATGAATTTTTATCCTTTCAAATATGTAAGGATGGGGCTCGAACGTCTGTGTTGCTTTCTAGCCGCTAAATATGCGTTCCAGTTATCTTCAACCAGGAAAGGTCAGTATGGGGAGTATAGATGGCATTGTTTCTTTACAGAACTGTTACTACACCTGCTCTCATTCCACTGATCAAAATATACGGGTCGACCACTACTCTATCGCTACCCGACGTTCATCCAACTTTTGAGATTTAGGCGTTGGGATTGGAAGGAAGGGTAATAGTCGAAGATCCGCTGCTCTGATATCCCTCAGTCGCAAGGATCTGGTAGTTGTGAGTGCCAAGGTTCAATCCGAGGTTCTTCCAGGCGTTGAAATGGTTAGCAGTGTTCACGCTTCCACCGGTGCGCTTCGACTGGCGGACGGACCAGTACTGGTAGAAGGTCGCAGTTCCTTGGATCGAAGGAGCATTGACACGCTGGAGCCTGTAGATGTCGTATGTTCCACCGTCAGAGGTGACGGAACCGAGCCTGGTCGCACCCGTGCTGGGGTTGTAGGTACCGAAGTTCTCAACGATGTAGTATTCAATGAGGGGAGAGGTGGTCCATCCGTAGACGGAGAGATAGGAATTGCCGCTGGGACTGAAAGTGCCGCTGTAGGAGATGGTGCTGAAAAGCGGAGCATGAGATGGACTTCATTGAGTGCTGCAACAAGAGGTGCTTACCGAGCACTGCCGGGGTTCCAACCAACACCACCGACAACGTTGCCAGCGGCAGAGGACCAGCTAAGGACGTAGGTCGCACCGTAGTCGGTCATGGTAGCTCCAGACTTCTCCATCCACAGAGAATAGAAATATCCATTAAGTGTGCCGGTTGTGCTCGTGGTGAGCGAGAGCGAACGGCGCTCAAGAGCGGCGGTAGCATTCTGAGCAGGAAGTGCCAGGGCTGCTGCTGCTGCAGAGCAGAGGGTGATGAGAGACTTGAAAGAGACCATTGTGTAGTAAGTCAAGGGTGACTGCCTGGCCTGCATCGATCCCTTCCTCTGCCATTTATACTCATGTCAGCCCACTCGGTGAAAACACGGTAAGCAATGGGCAGGCTCGGGGAAAGTGAGTTCGTTGTGGTGATGCTGTATCTGTGGGGGAATCGGTAATCTTAGGGCTTCTTTCGAATTAACTTCTAAACAAACTCGTCAAAAGGCGCCAGATTTTGCAGCGTATGCTATGTCTGGTATTTGCCATCAAGCTGTAGGTATGTCAAGAAATCACTGAAAATTAGGTGAATTGAGCGCAGAACTGCGACGCTTTGTGTAAAAAGTATGTTTTCTGCAATGCGTCGTCAATCCTAGCTATGTTTAATGGAGGTAAGTACAGCATGAAAAGAACATACTTCACATCCCCGAGATCTATCCGTATCAGACCTTGCCAAGACACATAGTGCATAATCCCTTGCCAGAAATATCCTATAATCGCCGTGGTATCCAAGTGGTGACATTTCATTGGATGAAAGCCGTTTATAATTGGCCTCAGCGCTATATTCCCAGCTCGCATGGCGTCGAAAACCATCAGAAAGTGGCACTTGAACCAAATGGTGGAAAAGTCGTCCTGCTCGTGGAGTAACTCTGATTCCCTCAAACCTCAATTAATCCCACAAATGCTGTGCACGTAGATAAGCGTTGCCCTGCCCCTATTCTGCATACGTTTCCGAACGCTCCTGACCCCAGGGGCCGAGTTTCTACATTATGCATCACGACGCCGTGTCGACATTGCACCATTTGACACCCCTCTACCATTGTGACTATTGTCCCTTTCCCCGGCCCGCTCACAACGCCCTCCTGACCCTCCTTGGTCCTTATTCAACGATCATGAGACAACTCTGTTTTGAGTCTATTTCCCCGGCCCTCAGACGTCTAATTACCCGCCTGTTGCTGCTTGCAGTCATGTGGCCTCAAGTAGTGGAATAGACTTGTTTTCGAGGATCAACAAGGATCAACGTCCTTGGGCGTGTCTAAATAATTTCGTGCTGATCACCGGCCCGCATGCGGGGTTCACATGTTCCTCCAGCTCTGAAGTATGTCGACTTGGTGGAGGGTTTGGCCATGAGGGCGAGGTAATGAATCCTGAGAAGCTGAGCGAGGCGGATCGGGCCTGAGGGAGGTAGTTACGCCACTGGTAGAGCTGGAGGCGGAGGACTAGAGATTATATAGAGATTAGTTAGCGGGGTGATAAAGAAGCAGTGTGAGAAACGCACTGAAGAATCTGACGCTGCTATAAAGCAGGGGCTCGAAGTAGTTGTCCGTCTCTTGCAGTAGGATGCGTATCGAGTGGTTAGTCTTTGAGTGTGGTTTGGACCCCGATGCCGGGCATTGAAGAGTGCCGAGCGGATCAATCACATATTTCTGCAGATCCATCCTCCAACTTGCCTCCAAACTTCTGCGGCCTCCCGCTAATCCTTCTTGTAGTTGAACGAGTTCACAGAGCAAACTCCCTTGTGGCGAACTGTCGGATACCATCCAATATGAACCCAAGGTCCTGGTATGCCAGTGTACTTAATTATGGGCCCTTTTTTGAATGGAATCGAGTTGGACCCTCCCTCAACAAAACAGTACTGATGCATGCCGAACTTTGGCACACTCATTAAATCAACTCAGTACCCATATCAAAAGACGTAGGGATGTTGACAAGTCTAGCAAACGTAGCCAAACATATTTTCTACGAGCCTCGTGGTCCATGATGCCGGCAGAGGTAGTCTATGGATATGATAGAAAAGAAAGACACAGCAGACGTACGAGGATAATACCACAGCCACAAGCCAGGAGTAGCAAGTTGATTCAGGACTCGGTTTGGTTTGCCAGGACGTTGAAGCGAGGAGAGATGACTCCAGTTTTATTTTTTTTGAGATGACCATAGAGCTAGACGACGATCTTTCCGAACGGTGGTCCGTGATTTCGAATTCACCGATGTAGCCTGTTGGAGTGATTAGAGCACGAAGCAAGACAAGGTCGAATGAACTGAGCATGACGCTGAGCAACTTGAAAACGACATTAGAGAACTGGATAAGAACCCAGGGTACCTAACGCTTACCGCGGCCCTCGGTATTGACAACCTGATTGAGGCAATCGTTGTGTTGGATTATAAGACAAAGTAAAGCAAGGCAAAGAAAGTACGTACCTACGAAAACAGACTCGGACAATTTTGACTAGATATTAATTTTCTTTTTTTTAAAGCCCGAAGAGTGTCGTGCTATGGAGAACACGAGTACGACGGGCTGTCTGAGAGAATCTGCTGTCTCCGGCCCAGGATGGAGGGATGGCGAGGACATTGATCGACGATCGGTGACTGTGCTCTAAGTCCAAAAACGTGTTTGCCACTCTTTAACAACATCATGATGCCCTTCGACGATATATCCCATAAACTCTCGTCCGTGAAAGACTGTGTGCCTTGATGAACATGGAACGAATCTCTGGCATTTTATACTTAGAGCAGAGACACCACGCTTCTCAATCTCGTGCCACAAAGAGCGACTGTCCCACACCAGCATATGGGAACCCACTGGTTGGGATTCGGGCCTTGGGCTTCCTCCTTATGGACTTGTATAATAAATCCGCTCAAGCTCTAGGAATGGGTTCCCATCATCGTTTGCGTAAAAATGGATTGTCATGTTTGAGTAAAGACGACAAGCCAATAGACCAAGTGTCAATTGCTCTTCAAGATCTAGCCTTCACTATCGGAACCATTTGATGGGCGTGTGTAAGTCGCCAGAGTCTTTCGCTATGCATACAACTAAATCAGACAATCTCTAGTTCGTTTGAATACCGGCTGCCAGCCAGCATCCTCGTCCCATGTTTCTCGTCCCTCTTTTGATGCAGTGAAAGGCCGTATCCTAAATGACCTCAAAGGAGTTTCGCAGACAAGATCATCTCCAAGGGATCAAGTATATTATTTTCCGTGACCATGCAGAAAACCAGCTCATCTTCTTTAGGCGCTGTTCCGTGATGGCTACCAGTGTACCCTCTGTGGTCTCTATGATCGGAGCTCTGTTGAGGCTTATAACGAAGTAAATGAAAAATATAATAATGAGGGTCAAATAAAATACTGGTTACAACCAAAGTTGCCTACATTCTCTCCCGAATCCGTACAGGACGGCGCTCAGGTCAGTACTTATGTCTCTGCACATACTTCGACCTTGATTGTTAGGCAGGACTATGCCGCTACGGTGTTTGCGATATTGAATCTGTTTGGCCTCGAGGGGAGAGCGAAAGCCCTGTACGGAGCTGGGGTCAACGGTAATGTCATCACCATGAACGTTGAATTCCACGATGCATTTCATAAACTTAATTTGTGGCTTGAACCTGTTACTGACACGGTATGTCGCAGGAACCTAGAAGATATAACCGTTCTGACTGAAGATGCATGGCCGATCTTCTGTCGTTCTGTCTCCCGACAGCACGCCTAGGGATCTTCAAGCTCAAGGGTGATTCCTTTTCATCTTATCATGAGCAGATGCAGCGAGTTTACGAGGAGGGATGTATTTCATGCCTGGTGCGTCCACCTTTATCATTGCCAAATTTCCTGTATCTTTTAAATGTTAGCTGTTCTAGGGCGGAGGGATGTGTTGAATCATACCATAGCATTTCTGCCAAAGATATGATGTTTCCTCTCAAGTATCATAGAAAAAGAGATTTTTTTCCCCGAAAACTCAAGAGCCCGAGCTGTTACATTGAATTGATTACTTGCCTGGTGGATGGGAGAATTCATGGAAGTTTGTGACTGACTAGCGTCATCTTCTGAGCGATTGATGGATGACAGGCAAGGATATTTGCCACAAGGAGTTCTTATTTCCAATTTTTAGTCCCAGACACTCGCAATTAAGATCACGTTGAGAGTCGAGTTCATGAAGTATCAGTAATTACAACGAGTACACTATCATTTCTAAAACCAACGTCCGTGTTTATTCTCCCGCTTCCATTGTTCGAAGGTTATCCCTTCAGCTAGCTCTTCCTCTACCTCGCATTCGACTGGATCAATGACATACTGATCGATAGCATAGGCACCCATTTCATCGAATGCGATACTTTCTCCTAGTTGGAGGGCTGGGTAATAGTCGAAGGCTTGAGGCGGAGAGGTAGGTCGTGAAGACTCGCTGTAACTGATGTTGCGGTCCATGGACGGCATATACATGGCAGGATTCAAAGATGAGGTCTGTGGAAAATGTGAGTCCTATCCACCATCTGACGCGTCTAGTGACAACATACTTGAACTTGATCAAGTCCTGGAAAAGGCATCGTGTATGATGAGGAAGCCAAGTTGGAACGCCCAGGCGGCATGTAGTTTGTAATATCAACGGATGCTTCATCAGGGTGAAGATGGCCAGCGCGGATCGAATCCAGATATTCCTACATGGTTCATCAGCACCATACTTAGATATTGGCCGAAACACTACGGGACAAACCTGAATCAAATACATCGCCTGTGGATCACCCTGCTGCATCTCTCCCTTCATTCCAGCCCTCTCCTTGCCCTGCGTCTTTTCTGCCTTCTTTCCAAGCTTGGTCTCCCCCACGCGTGGCCTAGGTTTATATACATAGCCTGGATACATCCTATCGTGCTCCCTCTTCTTCTCTTTGGCGCACTCCTCCCAATAATTCTTAACATCCTCCGACTCGGCGCGCCACATCTCCCCGATCATCTTTGAGACGTCGTTCTGGTGCCGCGTCTGCCCGGAGGCAAGGGGAGGGAGGGTACGCATTTTGTGAGAGCGGTAGAGTATGAAGGAGTTGGGAGGACGAGGGATCTTTATAGAGGAGGTGTTAAGGGAGGAAGAGGACGTGGAAGGCGTCACAGATGATGACTTAGATGTGCGTGGCATAGATCGAGGTTGCTGAGATCAAAGTTTTGATTTCTGACGGTACTATGAAAAAGTCTTCTGCTTATAAGGAGGTCGACAAAGCGGTTGAAGGCCGTCCAATACGCCACCAGTGTGCTGTGGCCAGCCAAAGCGGACT
>JABCKO010015955.1:0-22234 GCA_018855915.1 Tephrocybe sp. NHM501043
CACTGGCTAAATAGCTAAGCTCTATCACTTGTTGAACTAATAGCTTGTGATTTTTTGCTATCATAGTAAATGCTACTTGGATAGGAAATTTTCAAGTCTCCTTCTTGTTGGAATGAATGATTTCTCTCATATCAGGATCTTGCTCATGAGCACTCTTGATCAAGCTTTTCTTACTTACCTTTTGATACACAGACCATGTATGGCTAATTATAATTTCTCTCTTGCTTAACTCAGATCACCTTGTGTAAAAGCATTGTTTGATTCAAGCAGCATTAATCATCAGAACCAACTTAAAATCAGAATATCAGGAGATCCAACATTGTCACTGGAGGAAAAATGTAGTAGAAGCAGTGAACAAATCAAAGTCAAATTATCTTCAGTCATAGATGGCTGAATTCCTTTGTAGACAGAGATTCAGATTACAGTTGTACAGGACAGGCAGGACCTTAGACTTTACTTATCACTCAAATAAAATACAGTCAGAAATTGAGGTGAAAGTTTCTGACCACTAAGATATCTATTTTCTGTGAGTCTGTACTCATCATAATTGTTAAAAGAAAAGGAGGGATGTTGAAAGGCCTACAGAGTTAAACAAATCTAATCTGTCTTTTGATGTGCAATGATTTGAGTCACATGACCTCACTGAAGCAAGTCCCGAGATTTCAAGAGCTGCTTATTACATAATAGATGACAAATGCTTTGTCAGTGCTGACCAAGAATTGGTAAGCTGATGGAGGACAGAAAAATTGATGGGATCATCATTTGTTGTCCCATGTATTATAGATCATTGTTGCAATGGTCATTTAGCTAAGCATTCACAATCTGGTTTTACCCACAGGTAAAGTTTATGTACTCCTTCTGCACCTACATGAGAGTCTTACATATGTACTGAATGGTGACATGGTCATGTTGCAGACATTGGGGCAGGATTATAATGCATGAATAAAAGCAAGATGATTGGGCAACTGCTATTGTTTTGCATAGAGGTAGTCAATTTGCTAAATGAAAGGAGGGAATGCAGATATTTGACATGTTGATAATATAAATAAGCAATGTGAGTCATTTGAAATACAATACTTCATTGGAGGTTGACCTGAACATCTTCCATGATAGCATACATCTGAAACTTTGAGATTCTAGCAGGAGGCCTTGAACTTTGCCAGTTCTTTTTTAGTTGCACCATTCTCAAGGGAGCACAACTGATGATGATTGCTGCAGGTCTACCCAAAGATCTCTGGGCAGAAGCAACCTGCCACATAGTCTGGCTTTAAAACCACATGCTAAGCCATGCATTGAAGGAGAAACAGACCCTATACAAGCTAGCAACCAAAACTAAGCCAGATATGTTGCATGTATGTAAGTGGGGCAGTCACCTGTATGTGAAACATATCTCAGGGAGCAAACTCAAACCAAAGGTTGATTAGGGCAAAATGAATGGCATTAGCTAGCCCTTTCTAAGAATCAGTTCCACAGCAAGTCACTTCAATTAGGCATGGCATAACTGCTGTATGATCCAATCCCCCAGATTTTTGTGGATTTCAGTTCTTGCATGGTCCACTTGGCAGTTAAGAATATATAGTCACTGGTGATACTGGGTAATTTGTATTATTATATTGTCAGTAAAGAGACAACTGAGGAACTTACTCCACAGATGCAAAGATATGCAATAAGCTTGCTAATTAAATGCTAGAATCACTCACAACCTTCCCCATCACTCAACCCAAAGCCCATGCACTTGCACAGGTGATAGATAATCTGATATACCCATTGATGACCAAATGCATGAAAGACAGAGATCCCAAAGAGGATCCTATCAACATATTGATCCAAAAACCCCATTTGATGCAGCTCTGCTCCATTTGGCACCCAATGTCATATAAAAGTCTGATGCAAAAAACCAAGAGTAAGTGTCAGAATAATGTTTTGAGATGGGTGATGACATAGTGCTGCTTTTCACCTGCAGATGACATGTTAGTGATCAAAAGCACAATGTTGTGCCTACAGAGCAAGGCTATTAGTGCAGTGTCATCAAAGAACTGCATGCTGGCCTTTTTGTGATAGTCATCTGCAGTTGTGAAGCCTGCAAAGCAGGCATCCAGCACTGACTTCAGGACTCAAAGCTGAACCTCAACCTTACTCTTATAGAAACCATCAACCTCTCCCTCCTTCTGCTCCATCACATTTTGCCTTTTCTGGGCATGCATTCTCAACAGTTGCACAGAACTTTTATATGCTTCTCCATTGTGGTTACATCCTCTTCTGGAATAAACACACTGTGAGGATGACTTTGAGCTGGGTCTTGAGCCTGATGATGCTGTTTTTGTGTAAAGCATGCATTGATGTAAACAATGGCATCAGGACTGCAAATGTAATTGATATAATGAACCTGTTGCCAGCAATAAACTACTTACTTGTCCATGTGCTTATATAGTCAAGGAAACTCACCACCAAACAAAGGGGACAACTTGCACACAGGTGGTTGCTAGGCCTATCCCTTGGAAGTGGGTTCTTGAAGGGATTTTTGGAGGGGTCCTCATCATCACCACTAGATGTTTGAAACCAGTACAAGGTAATAATATGGGGTCATCACATGCATCCTCCTCCCCTCAGGCAAGTAGAAGATGGTGCCTATGCCTCCAACTCTCACCAACAAGCCATGCCATTGTCCAAGTCAGTGATATCATGATGGCTCTTGCACATAATTTTGTCCACAAATTGACTTGACTTGACCTGGAGGACATTATACCAGACAAGTGCATTTCTGAATTGTTTGTACAGCAAGCCCAAGAAAGTTAGGTTAGATGATACAAGCATGGGGCTTGACCTTACCTCTCCATGTAATTTGTACCCTTGCTTCAACAAAAAGGTTTCTATAGTCTTGCACTCAGCCATGTTGTTTGGAGAGACCTGGAGGACCAATGTTGAGACAAAGTCTAGGACTTTAAAGTCAACAGCCAGTGAGGTTCTTGAGGTGCCAAAGGAAAGCATCCAAGCATCACCAACTGCAGCGCAGGTAGTGAGCACTGGCAGAATTGGACCAGTATTTCTTTGAGATCTAAAAGCTCCATAAGACTAAGTCCCTTGGACATCAAAGGGCAACTCACATTCAAACTGAATGAGTATTACTTTCAGACCACATTTCAGCAGCCCATACAAGCAAACATCATTTGTTGGGCAGGGTGCTTCTTGCAAAGACTTGGGTTCATGCAATACATTCAAGTATGTGTCAATAAGGCTAGGTATGACTTTGTGCCAGTTTGCCCATTGCCTCTCTCTTTTCTGCCAATATCTGGATGGTTCAATAGGCTCAACATCCTGTGGGAGCTTCACAAAAGGGTTGTTGTTGTTCTCTGGTAGGGGCTCAAGGTTGGTTCAGGGTTGCTCATGCAAATACAATGACTGAGACAGGGTTTTACCATGTGAGATAAACATAAGGGGAGGAATCTGCTTCTGCCCTCCTCTAATTTGGTGAAAGTGAATTCCCTGGGTTGGGGTGTAAGAGGGAGTAGGGGGTTGTTCCTTCACCAAATTCTTCTTGCCCATTAAAAAACAAGACATGGAGAAGTTGACAATGGAGGCTACAATGGGGGGCTATAACAGGGAGCTGCCACCCCAGGCCCCTTGCATTTTGACATCATTAGCAATGACCTGATGGCAAAATCCTATTGTGATAGCCAAAGCAATTATCCTGTTGTTTGATACAGCAGAAGATAATTCACCTCTACTGAAAAAAAGCAGTTGTTGCACTGGAGGCTATGAGATTATCCTGTCAAGTAGCAATTCAGGACTTGCAATTGGATTGATAGAGTGGAAAACAATTCACCTGTCACATATACTAAGAACTTGTTGACACTAAGGGTGTATACTATCCTATCAATGAGAAAGTTAGGTCTCAAGGTTGAATAGCTGTGCTGTAAGGATATTCACCTCATGTGATCGAAATAGTGACAATGCAAAAAAGTTATTGTTGCAGCTGAGGCTATGAGATTATCCTATCAAAAAGTAATTCAGATAGTGCAATTGGATGGCTACAGCAGAAAAATAATTCACCTGTGAGAGAAAATGAACATGTTGACATGGGAATGGAATTATCCTATCAATGAGTGATTAAAATCTTGTGGAAAGATATTCACCTCATGAGCTGGAGCTTGAAATTACATGGTGCAGAACTCATGAGTATTAGATTATCCTATCAAGAGAGCTGGAGAAACATCCAGATGTGTAGAAAACTCTGGTGGAATGCAGACCAATTCAGTTCACAAACTCAATTTGAAGAGAAGTTGATCACCTTTGAATCTTTTGACTTATGGGTGGGTCCAGAGGGCAAAGGCACAAAATATGTACAATGGCATATGATACAATATGTACAGGTGGTGGGTATGATAGTAATTACAGCAAAAAAAATGTTTTTACATTAGATGACAATGGCAAGCAACTTGAGAGGAAGTTTAGGGTCCAGGTTCTTTTTACTCAGGTGCTTCCCCTGACGTCTGAACCTGCAAGCATTCTCCCCTAGAAAAAATTCAACAATTTGGTACACCTGACCTAAGAGCTCATGGTCATGGTCAGTGACCACCATGATCTGCATGAGGATGGAAGGCACCAGAGGGATGACATCCTTCTGATTATATTCCCATAGCTGCATAGTCATCCCAACCTGCAACATCACCTTATTTCCTTCAACATCCCCTGGCTGCCACTTAGATTGGACTGGCTGTCCTGCATAACCTGGTACAACAATCATGATGCTCCTGTTCCCTTTATTGTCTTCAAATCTTTCCCAAAAGGCTTGCAAGAACATGAAGGGATGCAAATCTAGAAAAAACTAATCAGAAGTGACATCATACAATGATAAGGTCACCAACAATCATATGAATCCTGTTCTGGTGTTTGCACCAATGGATCCCAGGCAGGTGTGGCATCCATCCTCACAAGGACAAGGCACACCTGTGTATGGAGAGCCAAGGGCAGGGTCAAGGGCTTGTGGCAATGGCATGACTGACAGGAGGACCTGAGAAGGTCTGGCAGTTGTTGACAACAAGGATGTGAAGGCACTCAAAGAAAAAGGGTTGATGCCAGCATGATCTCTAAAGGAGAGATAATAAGTACAATACTAAATACAAGGGAATGACATACCAAGTTGCCAGGAGGCAGGGATCAACTGTGAGGGTAGAAAGACTAGCCTCAAGTTCCACATCTACCAATCTGTCCCTCCATATTTCCTTGACCCAGGCTTCATAGCCTTTATAGGCAGACTACCCAGTCACCATTACTTGCCATCCCTTGAGATGATGCAGGAGGTCCTGGAACCACATCAACAAGGGAGAAGGTGGCACAGATAGTGAAGCTGGTACCTGTGGGAAAAACTGGGGCAAATTATGGAAATTCATGATTTGAGGGCTGACATCAAACTATATGCTCCATGCATCAGCACTGAGAATAAAATCAGTAGAGGCACAAACCTGCATGTCAGACCTTAAGTTGTGAACCATCAATGACCTGGGGCTCACCCCCTCTACCCAAGCAACTTCACCTTCATGGGAACCAGAAAGGACAATGATCTTGTCTCCAACTGCAAAGTATCTGCATGTGGGACAAGAATGATTTTAGCACCATGCTGTGGCTGGTACTCAATGACATATGCAATGTTGCTATGATAATGGGGAGGGTTCATCAGGTGAACAAATGACTTGCTTAGTGGAATGAAGATACATGGTGCTTGAAGTCATGGTACAGAATCCAGAGGGCTAATGGTAATAATATCTGAACTGTCATCTCCACATCCTCCCCATCAAAGAGTGAGTTTTTCTCTAAGAGAGGAATGTGAAATAAGTAGAAAGAAACATAGGAGGGCACAACCTAGAGGTATCTTCCACAATGTGAGGCTCTTCCACCTTGCCTGAAATCTCCTCCTCGAAAGTGTCTTCCTCTGGAGTACCTGTCAATGTATGTAGCAGGCAAGGTAATGATGATACATACCTAAAGCTTTCTTGAACATAACAACAAAAACATTAATTCAATGTAGGAAGCGGGCAAGGTGACAACAATACATACCCAAGTCATTCTCAGACATCTCTACAAAGATGTCAATTTAAGAAACTGCAAGGATTACCATACTCAATAACATCATGTCCTTCAAAATTGCCACTTCCAGGCTTGAGCTGAGGAGCCTCAAGTATAGCAAAGGGATTGAAGAAGGCTGTGGGGCCTAGGTCCACAAAGTCAAGGCCAATTTTGAAGTGACCCTACAAAGATAACTTGGTAAGTGAGACAAAACAGATAGAGGTTACTACTGTCTACCACAGTGTTACTGCTATCTACAATAGCCCTCATGTCTGCCATGAAATTTTGCATTTCCTGGACTCTTTGCACTCTCTGCACTCTCTGTTCCTTGTCCTCCTCCCCTCCCTCTTGCCTTTCCTCTAGCTCCTCCTCCTCCTCCCATTCATCCCATTCTGCCTCTTCCTCTTTCATTTCCTCCTCCCCTTCCTCTTTCATTTCTTCCTCCTCCTCTTCTTCCTCCTCCTCCTCCTCCCTTTCCTCATCATCTTTGTCCTCATCCTCATCCTCATCCTTGGTATCCTCATCCTTTTATTCCATGTCAGTACTTGATTGAAACAGCTGTAAAAATATGTTATACTAAAGATGTGTAGGATATCAATGCTTGCTTCTCCTATAAACTAATTTCCACCTCCTTAGGGTATTTGATTTGAGTCTTAAAGAGAAATGATTAATTCTTACATTGGCAGACTAGAGATTTGAACATACTTCTAATTCATTTAATAACACACATTTAGTTTGTATTATGAGGTCAGTTCCATCCTAGAATCTCATTCAGACATTAGTCAATAGGTAAATCACATAAATGTACCACCAAGTGACGGTGTTTCTGACCATCTGATAGAGTATTATCTGTTGCATTACTGGTGCTCACAGATTGCATTAAACTTTTAGATTTTAGACTGATCTTAGTGTAGATCAGCTTGAGAGATCAAATAAAAAAGCTCATGCCTATCCATTACTTGTAGTTTTATGGGTAGGGACCATATTTTTAGAGCAAAAGAGACAAAACAAAATACTAACTAGGGAAACCAACAAAACTACCAGTACTATTATAGTTATATTACATTAGGACTTAACAGTGGGGGTAGTGGGAAGGAAGAAGTTAACCTGTTGAACCATATAGTCCTGTGATGTAAATCAGTAAGTCAACATCTAAGTAATGCAAGTATGAACTCACCTGTATTATAGACATGTCCTGTAACCTTTGTTGGCATCCCACAATTGAAGAATGAAACTATCATTTTAATTAGTTGAGCTATTACATTGTAAGTTTACATACCTTGTCTTGCATTACAGTCCTCTGATGCTGCATCAAATTTACTATGGTGCACTTCTCAACAACCTCAACTATAGAAAGAGTCAGTAAAAGGTTGATAGTCCATAAGTACATCTACCACATATGCTATCAGGAACTAATTCATCGTCAAGTTCAATGAATAGCAAATTGTTATATCACATGGATGGTGTACATGTGCAGGCTGGTGGAGAAGGAAGGGTAAGACAAGATGATGAGATAAGATAATGATGGTCTTTACAGTCTCAGAAGTCTATCTTTATACCTTCTCTCCATAAAACATTTGTTTCTCATTGACTTATTTTCTTGGTGGTTATCTCATTGATCTCAGATATTTAGAATGGATCATCCACATTTTATGTGAGAGAAATTTCCATCACATTCCTGGAGGTATGTTTTACATTTGGAAAATAGTTTTTCTGAATGAACTGACTTGTCTTGTTACATAGAATGCAAACCATTTCAGGTAGATTTGTTCATCCAGGTTGGTGTGCAATATCTGTGCAAAGTCCAATTCTGTGCACCCACCCTTAGGCTCTATTTCTTGCACCCACCCTTAGGCTTTATTTCTCCAATTTTGTACCTATGTTAAGTATGATACCTCCATGCAAGAAAAGAGAGCAGTCAGCCAAGAACAACACTGTTCAGGATAAGTGTACAATCTCTCTTGGTGTACAATATATTTTAACTATCCTACAAAAGGTACACCTCATCCCAAGAACAAGGCTCAACAGGCAAAGGACATGGTACAGCATATGTATATCCTCTTCCTTTATGTACAGTGTTTCTAAATTCCTTTTCACAGAAGCTATGCCTTGCCCCAAAAACAAGGCTCAACAGGCAAAGGACATGGTACAGGGTACATATGTAATCTTCCAGTATATGGCTTTTCTTAATTGTCCCTTGCAAAAGCCACACCTTGCCTCAAGGACAAAAATGGGCAGCCTAAGCCATATCTGCAGGCTGTATACCTTGCAAGCACCACAGAAGACAATTCCTTCATCCTTAACAGGAGGTTTACCTGTGGAGGGTTGGCATCCACCAATGTTCCTGCATCATCTCCTCTGATGTTGTTGCCTCCATCACTGTCTCCAGCTCCTTGGAGTGAGCATACTACACCATCCCCTCCTTCTTGTATGCAGGGTCCTGGGGAGCCACAGTCCTCTCCTCAGTATCAGAGCACCACACTGACCCCTCCTTCTCATATGCAGGGTCTTGGGGAGCCACAGTCCTCTCCTCATCAGAGTGCCACACCATCCCCTCCTTTTTGTATGTGAGGTCCTGGGGAGCCACAGTCCTCTCTTCAGCATCAGAGTGCTACACCATCCCCTCCTTCTCATACCCAGGATCATGGCAAGCTACAGTCCTCTCCCTCTTGTGAGTAGTCTTTGAATGCTATGCAGCCACCACCACCATCTCAGCCTCAAAACAAGAATTGAGACTCCACAATACCCTGCCCCAATCACCTCACAGCCTACCATGGGTATTCTGCCAAGCCACATTCTTCTCCTATGGGAATTGTTTGATAATGATGAGGATTCCTCTGATCAAAGTTACCAGAATTGCAAAGAAGAGAGGGGCCATGATAATGTGTTTCAGAATGATAATGAAGGGGGCAAGAACAATGACAGAGGCAAGGAAGATGGTGCAGGCAAGGAAGGCTTTGTGGGCAAGGTAGACAATAAGGAAGAAATAAGCTCTCTCAAGTGGGGACCAATTCCCAATGAAGCAAAGGAGTTGGCCTTTGTTTATCAAAAGGAGTATTTTGAGAAGGAGCAGGACCTTGCTACCCACTTTGGCAAGAAAGTTAAAGACTTTTATGTGCTTGTTGGTGACTCTGTAGCCCCTACTCATCATCAACTTACTTTGTGGTCTATCTACCAAGCATGGTATAGAGTTCACAGGAAGGCCAAACTCAAAGAAAGTACACATTGTATGTTGTCACCCTATAGGTGTTAGCTGAGATTTTTGTACAGTGAAAGCAGTCAATTGGAATAAAGTGGTCATGCAGAAGTACAAAAACTTATTTACAGAGAAACTTAGTGATCAGGCTGGAGATTTGGAACACTGTCATGAGGTGATGAAGCCTCTTATTGAGTGGTACCTTGACAAGTACTAACAGACTGTTGAGGAGAAGTAGATTGACAGTAGCTTCAAACAAGTTATTGCAAAGGCAATGGCTGATTTTAACAACTTGGTCAGCTGTTCTACTCACCCTTGATACATCCATTGACTGGCATAGCAGGCCCAGACATCTTACAAGTTTCACAACTTGCATTGCTTCAGCTTTATCATCAATTTCCAACCAGACAACTTTGATAAAACCCACAGTGCAATGTGGGGTGCTATTCCCACCTTTCTTGAGATGGAGAAGACTCAGAAGGTGATCATCTCCCAGCATACTGCTGAGTGGGAATCCTTTATCAGATGCTCACTCATATGCTACCAGTTGGAGAGTCATGCTAACAGAAATTGTACAGAGTAGTGGAGATACAGCAAACTGGTGTTTCTGCTTTGTAGAACATAGAGCTCAAATCATTGTGGCATGTGCAATCAAGTGGAGGGGGAAGAGATAATGATTGTTGTGATTTCCTGGCATGGCTGGGAAAGGATATTGGTCAGCTATTTCATACCAATATTTATTAAGTACACAGAAGGCTGACATTTCTCTTTAGGTAGAGTGCTCCACTCTGCCCAGAAAACAACAACATATGAGATGGCTTTGAGGCCAAGATGCCCTGGTTGACTTGGGTTAATATTGCAGCCATAAATAAACTCTGCCTTGTTAACTGGCCAGAAGATATTACCTGCTCAAAGAATCCACAGAGAGAGTTTCCTTGGAGGACACTTCTCTCATGACACTTCTATGAGGTGCCAGTGATACAAGAAGTGCCAGTAAGGGGGGATGACAGAGAGATAACTACAAGGATGCTCACCTATGTCAGGGATGCCCCCCACTATAAGATGTTTGAGGGCTTTGTGTAAGATAGTGACAGGTCAGAGGGTGAGGACAATGGTGATGAGGAAGAGGAAGAGGAAGGCAGTGACAAGGAGGAAGAACAGCCAGTCAAGGTATCCAAGAAGTGGGGTTGGTCTCAGGTGCTCCAAGATGATGAGGAGTTGGAGTAAGTAAGGAGATTCAAGAAGTGCATTTGGTCTCAACCTGGAGATGACAAGGTTGTGGTCAAGCAAGGTATGAGCAAGAAGCTCAAGAGATTGGGTATGGGAAGCCAGGCAAAGGGTAAATCTGTCCATTGACCTATGCATTTGTGTGCCAATACATGAATTTTATCTACATTTTATTTGTCAATATTAAGTATATTTGATTGAACTATGAACAGTGTGAATAGTTGAGTACAGTGGTGAGGTAGGTAAGTTCAGTAGAAGTTAGGATGAGTGCACCCAAATCACAGTGGGCATACCCAAGGTTGATCGGATGCACCCATAGCACAATGGGCACACCCAAGACATAGTGGGCACACCCAGTGTCACATTGGGTGCACTTATGTCACATTTTGGATCACTTTGGGCATGCCCACTGTTTGTGGGCCTGCCCAGGGGTTGGGGGCACCTGCAGGCCTAGAGACTATTAGCTATTATATTTTGTATGTACTAATTATCCTATTGTGTAAAGGGGGGGGGGATGCCTGAAGTGTAAAACTCCTTGTAGACACTGAACAATGTGACAAAATATTTGCAGAGTACTTGTCAAGGATTGGGTATGTGTGTTTGTGTGGTCCATGCAGGGTGGGCTGCAGTAGAAATTAAGATTGGCAGGGAGAGGTGGTCCTAGTAAACCATGTGGAAACCAATGCTATAATGTTCATGGAGGCCTTCAAATGTGTCATTGTCATGACATTGGATGAGGATTGATATTGTGGCAGAAGTTTGGGAAGCAAAGGCATGGAGATGGGTGGGGAACATCATTGAACAAACAGGATGAACCAAGATTCCTGCACACACTGGACAGTAAGCTGAACTGTAAGACAATATTAAAAGAGAAAGATAGCTTACAATTCCTCAAGGGGCAGGGTCCTGGCACTGACTGATCATGAGGTCAAAATCATTGAACAAGCCATTGCAAGTGTGTATAGGATGCTATTCCAACAGGCTTGCACTGTTATGTGGCTTATTGTGAGGTATGTAGGGCAGTGGATGTGGTGCAAATATTAGCACAAATTTGAGACATGCAATGCTGGAGGGATGAAGAAGACAGGAGGTGGCTGGAGAGGCAGTGAAGGATGGCATACTGCAAGCAATGAAGAAAATTATTTGGTGGATACAAAGAGACTGGAACAGAAATGGCCAGGCAGAGGATCAGCACTGCAACTGGGGCACAACATGTTGTAGTGGCTGTGTCTGCCACTTCTTGCCACATGTGTATGTGTTATGCAAGAATGAACCTTTCTGTTAATGGTTGGATCCTGGCCAGGGTATGTTCTACTTGCTGTCTAGCACTTGAGTACACATCTATGTTTCCTTAGCACTTGAGTACACATCTATGTTACCTTCTGCATTAGAACATTGATGCATTGCCTTATATCCATGCTCAAAACTCTCATCTGCTCCAACTGTAGCACTCAGAACTGGCCTGTCAGCATAACATGGTCCAGAAGCATAAATGCATGACCATCAACTATTTAGCAAAGTCAAACAGGGTCAAACTCCCTGAACCCACAGGTGCTGCCATGCATGGCCCTTGACTATCTCAATGTATTTTATCTCAATTATGTTGTCAAGCCTACTTGAGCGCCAGCATTGGACCATTCACAGAGCTAGTTGATACAATGCAGGTTAGTCACATAACTGTTATATATCCAGTTGTTAATTCTTGTCTTGCTATGTACAGTGAAAGGAATGCTTTGCTCTGACCTCCAGAGAAACAGAATAAAATTGGGATGCTGTTTGTCCTCAACTAACTTTCCTTCCAGCTCAATGATACTTGACCTTCCACAATGCTGTTCCAGTATTGGCCAATTTAGTTCCTGCTACCTAGAATTCAACCATTGCAATGCACACCCTTATAACAGATAAAGTTGCTTCAAATATTGCAACAGCACTACACATACATGCACATGCTGTTTTGCCTCTATGGCTAGACCATAACTTGGCACCAGTGAAGAACATCCTAGAGGAGAAGCTGCTATCATCCTCCCAATATCACATGGAACCTACAAAGCAAAAGAGTTGGCATTGATGACCATGTCAGCTCCATCTCACCAGGCTCAAATAAAATATTTGCTACATAGTTTGACCTGCATGCTATGTTACTCTCCAGCACCCTAATGCAGACCTCAGAGCTCTTTTAGAAATAGATTTGTTGGGTCCCTATACTTAACACAGGCCTTACTAATAACACTGTTACTCAGAACTATCCAATAGACTAGATGCCAGTTGCAGCAGTGATGGCCACTATACAGTTACAATATGCAATAACCCCCATCTCTACATCCACTTCAGGCCCATACAGAAGATCAAGGACATCACAAATACACCATAACACCTGTTGTCACCCCCACTGGCACCAGCATCTCTCCACCTTCTGCAGCAGCTGTCAACCCTGCTGCAAATCCCTATTCTGACCACTCTACAATGTTGACAAGTGGCAGGAACAGCTCACCCACTACTTCTCTGACATCCTGCATAGGAGGAATAAAATCTGCTTGTGAGCACAATATAAGGTCTATTGTCACTAGGAGCAACAGTAGCGGTGTTTGTTCATCTTCATCAATACCCCTTCACCATGGTGTAAAATGTTTCCCTGATCAAGCAGCTCTGTGACTTATTTACTGTGACTTTCTTTTCCCTCTCCAGCAACATTTTGCAGGGATGGAATAAAAGTTGCTTGATTAATGTACAATTTGCTTAAACCAAGCACCAGTTCTTCAATTGCACTGTAGCAGGTGTTGCATTATGGGATCACTGCTATCATTATAATGCCTATCAAAACTTATGTACCCATGAGACTAGCTCATGTTTGCAGCACATCTAGAACTCATATGAGTCTGATAAGTCAGATTGGTCATCCTGCTCAGTAACAACTTCTGTCATCACCACTGTTGAAGCTATTACCACCCACATCAACATCAATCCTCCAAACCCAGCACAGTAATCAAGATGCTTCTGGATGCAGTCAGCAGCCTCACAAATGAGGTAAAACTCTTTGGCTTTTCTATCATGGGACCCACTAATGTGGCACACAGCCTGCCTCTTCAATTGATCATAACATGCTCTTCCAATTCCAATGTAGCTGAGGCACATCTTTCCACTACATTCAATCTCCCCCAATTTTGAATTTATAAACTGGATGTTCCACCTGTTGGGCCTGTTTGACAGCTGCAAGATTGATGAGAGAAGTCCATTCAAGTCTGGACTATGCTACCAGCCATTGTGATGAGATCACCAGAGTCATCTGCCTCCTGTTGTTTCTCACCCTCATGCAGGCTTACTCTATATTCTGTTCCTTGTTATTAGGCTTGTTTATATTGAGAATTCAAAGGCAGAGTTTCTGCAAGAAACAATAATCACCACTATCACTCTAATTCCTATCCATAAAATGCAGTGTCCTGGTTGTGCCATTCCTATTCCCACTCCCCATAGTGCAGTTTAGTCCCACTCTAGAGACCAGATAGAAACTTAACATGATCACCATGACAATTAACACCAGCCATACAACCCCCAATGCATATTTATCTATTAGTCATGTCACAGAAGTGAGATTGTCAAGCAGGATTAGGTGAGAATATAGGGGAATTTTTTTAAAAAAAAATTGCTGCCCATCATGGGCTATGCATCCAACTGGTTATGATAGCTGTCTGGTTGATGGAGCTCAGGGTAGCAAGAAATATCTGTATATTTGAATTTATAACTATTAAGCACTGCATCTTGGAAATGAAGATCATATATGAGACAATCAGTTGAACAGCATCCTGGGTCAATACATCTCCAGGTGTGCACTGAACTCATTAGATCTATTTAAATCATACACCAATGAGCAAAACACATTGTTGAATAATCACAACAAGAATGGATTGGTATCTTCAACACCTTCATCCACAATATCCTCAACATACTCCATCAACCACTGACTAATATTGTCTACTATTTCAAGGCATGAGCAAGCTATATCACAAAGCCAGAGATACAAGGTCAGGCATGCAAGTTGACTCTTCCATCTTCAATGAAACAGGGCAGAATAGTCAACAAACCAATGAGCAATCACTGAGTGAGATGCAGAGGATCAAGAGATGCCAGATAGATCATCTGCTCAAAGAGCTCAAGAAACTTGGAAGTTGCTGTTATTCCAGGGTAGGGGCTCAAAAGGGTGCCTTTGATGGAAAGAGAGTCAAATTTTCAGGTGTCAAAAGCCTCCAGAATGTAGTTCTGCAAGATCAGCATGTCAATGTTAGAGACCAGTAACACTGACAAGTCATCTCCTTATGGTTGACATTTGTATTCTGGCACAATCTCAGGTGAATGAAACTCTGGATTGCCACAATGCATCATGAACAAGTGTGGGCCTGGAATGGAGTGCAAGGTTGCAGTGGTATCAGTTGATGAAGTTTGTTATGTTGGAGGCCTCAGATGCATGCTTTGATGACTTGGGCTTCAGCAATAGTAGAAGATATGGCTAGAGTGTGTGAAACATTGCCAGTTGCTAGTGAGGGAGGATTTGAAGGACCAATAACAATATTGGAGGCATGTTATCATTGCCAATGTACCAGTGACAGACACATTTGTATGGCTGATTTTTGGTTGCATCAGATCAAGCATGTCTGTGTTGTGAGGCTTCTCTAGAGAATCATGAAGTCAATGGCTTGAACATCATCAGGAGAAGGCAATTCATTGATATTGCTGAGCATTGAGTGGAGCATCCTTGCTGATGCATGCCTGAACATGCTCAACAATAGGCAGATGACCATTGAAAGTGCTGAATTTGCAAAAGAGGGATGGAGAAATGGTCAATATGCATGCAGGCAGAGGTGTTGGCTTAGGCAACAGAAGTGTTGATTGCTGCATTGATCATACTAAGCACTTGCAACATGCTTTTAGCATGAATGGTGTTCAAATGAGCAAGCAAAGTCAAACATTGCAGAGGGAGATATACTGGTACTACCTCAGGCACAATAGATTCAGCAAGGTGTAAAGATTTTGCAGAAAGTACATCTTATGAATTCCATGTCAGCCATCTTGCACTCACATCAGTCCTTCTGCACAGAACAAAATAGTGTGAGGGGTTGGTAAGTTGGTATGTTTGGGGGTGGGGTGAATCCTGCTGCTCCAAAGAGTGATCTTGGTGTAATAGCATAATTTGGATCCAGAGTTGGGGAGAGTGGAGCACAACAGGATTGGCATGAAAGCATAGACTGCATGTAGGCTGAACAAGTTTTTGGTTGAGCATGGTCCTGATGTCAATTCTGTTACTGGTGAGAATACAAACAATCTGTTCATTCACTATCTACTGAAATATTCAAGAAGGCATCAGCAGACCACCTCTTCATATGAGTGTGGGAGCAAATAATTTTGATAGTGCCAAATATCTTGTTGAGACTGGCAAAGCAGATTCTCATCTCAAAGGTAAGCAAACTTTCTGCTTATCTATATAGAAGCATCACTTACTGGTTATCCTTCAGATCAGAATGACAAGACTCCTTTTGTGTTGGCCAAGAGATATGGTCAGTACAATGTTGCAAAGTATCTGAGGGGCCTTCCTGGAAGAAGGCCCTTTCTTGAGGAAAGCTTGAGTGTAGGGACCAGTACAGTAATTTAAATCACTGTATCATGCAAATGACAAAAAGGATGGGGATGCAACAGTGGTCTACTTAGCTACAACACCAAAATAATGTGATGGAGAGTGACATTTACTGTAGGAGTGCAATTGGTCAGTAGGGAACTCTCTATTTTCCTTTTGTTTTTTGGGATGTTTGCTTGGCATGCATATATGATGTAAAGTGATATTGGCCACATGCGTAGTATGTGTTGTGATGTTGATTGATTGCCAATGGCTCCAGCCTCAGCACCACAACAGCAATCAATGCTGATGACCACCATTGCAGCACTACCTGAGCCTACAGCTGACACCAATGAGACAATGGCACCTGTATCAAAGCCTTTTCTATGTTCCTGGATGGACTCTACTGATGGAAAAGGCAAAGCCTGCTCCAAATACACCATCACTCCCTCCTCAAATAAATCATCTATGAAGAATTAATTCTGTTGATCCCACCATCACCACTGCCATGGCAGAAACAACTAACCCTAAGCAAATCCCCCAACAAAGAGGAATCCCCAGGCTCAGGCTCAGGCTCAGGCACATCTTCAGGATGCAACACCCCAGCCCTGACCTCACCCCCACCAGACTTCCTCCCCACCTGGGCTGACATATTCCACACTCTACCTTGGAGCCTCCCCTCCTCCTCCTCTGCAGTGCCCTCAGAAGGCTCCCGGTCATACAATGTGCTCCCTCATTGGTGGGTCCTTTCCCTAACTGCCACAGAGCATAACCACAATTGTGATTATGGCCACAACAGAGAGCTCCACCACCATGCTAAGTGCTACACAATGTTTAGGTGTATGCACTGTCCATCCACTTACCCTGCTCACCCCTTTGACACTGAGATATGTAAAACCTGCAATATCTGCAAGTGTAAAATTGTGGCTCAGCACATGCAAGGCCCACCACATATGGGTGATAAGGACAAGGTGCAGATGGAGGATGTCCTCTGGGGGTGCATGGGGAAGGTGGTGCAGTTGTTAGTGAGCAGATGTCATCTTCCTCAGTTTCATCAGCATTGGGGGCAGGTGGAGGTGGAGGCAAGCAAACATGATAAAGACCTGCAATATCTTAATGAGCACTGTGCAATATTTAGGCAGTCAGCATACCCATACCCTCTTACCCCTTTCCCCATCCTCCACCCTCTCCCAATCCACACCTCCCAATCCACACCCTCAGGAAACCTAAACCTAAAACCAAAATAAAAGGTGAAATCATGGCACACAACATGCAAGGCCCCACCTCAACCCCACTCAGGTTCAGGCTCAAGCATACTTACGAGGGAAGGAGATGGCAGAGTGGAAGACTTCCTCAGGGGCTCAGCTATTGGCATCCATGCTAGTTCCCTATAGCTGTTGTGCTGAGCATTACTGGTGAGGTGAGTGAGCCTTTCTCTTTCTTTCTTGTGTTTTGCAGTTTTGGTTTTTGGTTTCTTTGCTTTAACATGAGCTTTCTTCTTTGTTTTTTTTTTTTGTAGAGCTTTAGAGATGTGGACATTGCTTTTCTTTCCCTCTCCCTTTCTATTGTGTTCTGCATTCTTCTCACCTTTGTTCCCTCTCTTTAACTGTGTTCTCTGCTCTTGCAAATAGGCACCTGGTCCACCAATCCCATGATCCAGTCCACATGCTCAACCACCTCTCATTAATCATTTCTGTTCTCTATCCTTAGTCAGGATCAACATCAACAGTTCATCTTCACACACAACCTCTTCATCTTGTTCTGTTCTCCTTGTTGCATGCCCTCTACAGTTGGGGGTATTCAAATTCTGTGTTTTGAGGGTCTTCTCATTAGCAGTTTGCCAACATTGTGAAGCCATCAGCCTGTCAAGTTGACTCAAAGGAAATCTTCAAGCTGAACAAGGAATCATGGAATAGGCAGCAGTACTCAAATATTTGCCATTTGGGCCTTTGTATCTATAATTTTGTCAATCACAATACATCAGTTAGTTATTCAATCCACTGGTTCAAATGTGTATTCCAATTGAATATGACTTTTATTGCCTGAGAGAGTGACAATGACAATATCATGGAACACCATGTTGTGATATCCAAGCCCTTTATTACATTGTCCAGTTTTGTTAATTGCTGAAAGTCTACATCCCTCTCAAATGACTCCCAGGTGAGCTTCCTTAATGCAGGCAGCAATTTGGTTGAAGTAAGTTGCAAACACAGTATGACAATGACATGTCATCATAGAATTTGGAGCCTTGAATGTAATCAGATGAGGAACAATCAAACATTATCATAGAAGGCACACCCTCATACTCTAAAGAATCTCCACCTCATTAACCTCAGTGCCCTCTTACACTCTTGTTCACTTATGCCTCCCATACCATTGCTTGCCTGTGATCAGTGGGTCCCAGGATGTGTTGGATTGCATGTGATGTGATGATGAGTGATATATGCATGCCAACCATGTTCAAGGTGCTTGTGGGCCATTCATGGGTATTCCTCTGTCAAAGGAGAGGAGGGCTTTTGTTTGCCTGAGGCCAAAATCAGCATCCAATGCAAGGAAGTTACAAGGTACTCCTCACAGTAAATGGCTACTGGCTGTGACTTGGAGACATACTAGCTTCTTGGTGAAAGGGCAAGTGATTACTTTGTTGATGTGTTCCTCCATGCATTGCTAGCCATGTGATGTAACTCAGAGAGCCAGGCCTTCAACAACACTTCCAGGTGATTGTGATGATCCCATACTATGTCTCACTAAAGCTGTATCTTGTGTATGAGGGAAAAAGCCTGTTGGTTCATGTTAAAAACAGGACAAAATTAGAAATTAATCGACTACTGACTGATGCTGAATGAGGCACTGCAAAAGCCATAGTGTAGCCTACATGCCCAAAGAATCAAAGTGTTCAGGCATTGATGCTTCATGCCTAAATTAGTGTCATTGCTGAACACATCATATAAAGCAAAGGAGTGAGGCAAAGAATTCAGAGAACTAATTACAGGTGTGAGTAAATAAAATGCTTTGACATTTTGAAAACCTGCTCACCTGGAATCATCTGAGGTGACACCTTCCTCCAATGAGAGCTCAATATTGTTGTATGAAGGAAACAGGTGGTATAATGGTGTACACATCATTCTTGAATTCAGAGTGGGATAGGCCCATTGGCCCTTCAAGTTACTCAATGGTATGCACACCTCTGAGGGAGGTTTCAAGGATGGAGTAACAATGTGGCTTAAGAAATAGGGTCAACAAACAGCATTGGCAGTTTGAGGAACAGGGCCACATAAAGCAATGATATGTTGTCAATCTTGCTCTGCCCAATGTTCAATATCCAAACCAAGCTCTAAAGAATGGCTGATTGATGGTCAACAAGAGAGTCATGCTCAACCATCAATCAAGAAAAGGTAGCAAGATAGTGGTTGTCAGTGTTGAGACCAGAGAGATGAATTCAAATCTCAATGTTGCATGCTGGCCATACTAATGGGAGACCTTGAGCATGTCTCTCCCTCTCTCAAAAAAAAAAAGATAATTTACTCACTTGACATCAACATCAGTGAGTTGCATGTTTGCCAGACATTGAAGCAACTGAATGTGACCATAATAATAGAGGCAAATATTTGTAGCCATTGCCTTGTGCAAGGAGGAGCTTTGAGCACAGTGGCAGATGGATGAGGCTGAAGTACATCAAGACATGAGATGACATATGGCATTCCACTGTTCAACATGAAGGAGGACAATCTTAATGCTGGAAAAACTGATGTGGAGGAGACATGGGATTGAGGTGAATGAGTGAAATGTTTTGGCACCTCAGATCAGGTCTGGGAGCTTATGCAACTGTTGAGTTGACTGTGCTGAGCCAGAAAGTGATGCAGAGGATTGTGGTAGCATGGACTGATGAGTTTGTTGCACAATAAATCTGCAGCATAGCAGCTTAGGAACAGTTGGCATGACTGTACACATTCCAGGCATTCTGGATGAAAAGTAGATCTTGAGCATGTCTCTCATAGGAAAAAAAACTAGATGATGTACCTTCCCAATGTCAGCATCAGTGAGTGGCACATTCTCAGTGCAGATGCACTATATATATTGAGGCAGCTGAATGCAACCAAAACAATGGTGGGAGATATGGTGTTCTGGCAGTTTGTAGCTGTTGCCTTGTATAAACTGTGTGCACTCCAATGAAGAAATTCATTGAGACCAGGCAGAAGATCATGGGCAATGTCAAGTTGTCTGTGGTGGCTGTGCCTCCCACTTGTTGCACTTAACTCTCACCATGCACATGATAGTGTATCTTTCTGCCAGTAGTTGGATCCTGGCTATGGTATATTCTGCTCACTGTCTAGCACTTGAGTACATATTTATTTTTCCTTCTGCATTAGAACATGGATGTGTTGCCTTGAACTTTGTTTCCTACCACAATATACACACTCAAAAACTCTTGTCTGCTCAGACTGTGATGCCCAGAACTGGCCTGTCAGCATAGCACCAGCTTGCAAGTGTAATCAAATAACTATTAACTATTCAGCATGGTTCAAACTCCCTGAACCTGCAGGGGCTGCCACACATGGCACCTTGACTGTCTCAATGTACTTCATCTCAATTCCATTGTTAAGCCCAGTAGAGCAACATTGGACTATCTGCACAGCTAATTGATACAATGCAGGTCACAAGTCTGCTATATGTCCATTGTTAATCATTGTCTTGCTATGCAGAATGAAAGGAATGCCCCCCTCAACATCCAGAGAAACAGAAAAAAATTGGGGTGCTCTTTGTGTGCATCCCCCCTTTGACTAGTTTCCTCACTAAACCTCTCTTACAGCTTGATGATACTTGACCTTCTGCAAATGTTGTTCCAGGACTGGTCAATCCAGTTCCTGCTTCCCAGAAGTCAACTACCACAACATATGCCCTTACATATGCCCTTACAGCAAACAAAGTTGCTTCAAATAATACAAAGGCACTACACATGCATGCACATGCTGTTTCAAACACAATTTGACATTGGTGACAACCATATTAGAGGAAAAGAAGCTGCCATTGTCCTCCCAATGCTGCATGGACCTCCAAAAGCAAAAGGATCAGCATTAACAACTATGTCAGCTCCATCTCACCAGGCTCAAACAAAAAGTTTGCCACATAGTTTGACACCACATTCTACTCCAGCACCCCAATGCAGACCTCAGAGCTCTATTGGAAATACATTCATCAAGGCACTTTGATGCATGCCTTACCAATAAGGCTGTTACCCATAACTTTACACAATGGATAGGCTAGATGCCAGTTGCAGCAGTAATGGCCATTGTACAGCCACAATATGCAGCAACCCTCATTTCGACATCCACCTCAGGCCCATACAGAGGATCAAGGATGTCACAAACACAACACAACACCTGTTGCCACCCCCATTGGCACCAGCATCTCTCCATCATCTATGGAAGCTGTCAACCTTGTTGCAAATCCCTATCCCAACCACTCTACAATGTCTATGAATGGCAGGAACAGCTCTCCCACTACTTCTCTTGTGACATCCTGTGCAAGATGAACAAAAGCTGCTCATGAGCACAATACAAGACCTGTTGCCAGTACTAGCAGCATTCCTTGATCTTCATCAATAACTCTCCACCTTGGTGCAAAATATTATAGAAATCAGAAACTACTTAGCTCTGATGAGGGTGAATGGAGTTTTGGTGAAACTCTTGCCCTTCTTGTCTCTTCATAATTTAGGAGAGGCATTATGGAAAAGACAGACCAAATCATTAAGAGAGAGACTCTTGGACACTTCGTCAAAGGGAGATATATAGGTTGTGAGACATGTACTTAGGTTTGGTCCACAGAAAGATGCTATTGGTCTGATCTTTACTAATCCATGTCTTCACTAACACCAATATTTTGACAGATTCATCAATGGTGGTGGCTATGAAAAACAATCACTTGGATGTTGTGGAGTGTCTTTTTGATCATGGAGTGAAGATAAGTGATAAAGGTAAGCTGTATATGCTTTCCAGCTGAGCAAAACATATTAAATCATGTTATTTAGGTATGTATAAATTATAAGCCATAGCTTTTAAATGGACAAAGTGTTAGAACTGATACAGAGCAGCAGTACGTAGACCGTCGTCTACACCTAGAGTAATACACAATTAGTGTTGCGTCCT